>VZRI01006607.1:0-32290 GCA_013397515.1 Upupa epops | reverse complement strand
CATTGTTTTGGTAGGGGGACTTCCGTGGTTTAGTACTGCACAGTTTCCTAAAAAAAAAAACCATAACCCAACCAATAATTAACCTGCACTGTGCTTCACTGAATAATATGCATGTATTGCTGTTCTTAACCATGCTACTTCAAGATTTATGCAATTCAGATGAAACAGAGAGGGATCTCTATGACAAAATTCATAAATTGATAATGTTGATTTTAAGAGGAGCTTTTGCAAAAGGTTTCTTTCTGCAGTCGTTTGGCACCTTCACACTTCTTCACTACCAAGTTCTGCTCAGCCTGAGCCAAGACATTTAGCAACTGAACTTTACTAAGGTTCCTCAGGATGAACTGCTACACCCTATCAGAAGCCAATTTGCTGGAAGAATACACAAAGATTTGGTACATTTGAAGGGACAAATACAGTAATTCCACTTAAATGATGGCCTGTTTGCTGTCATCAGCATCCTTTGGGCTATCATCAGCTTGTTTTTACAAATAAGACCAAAGAGAGACTGCTGTTCCTGGGAGGCTTCATGGGAATTCATCACCCTTCACCTCTCCTTTCACTGTACTATTACTCTGGGAGATTTTTAGCCACAATTAATGCTCTTTTCTTTAGTCATTTAAGACATTTTGAAGCGTTGTTAATACTACTACTGTATGTAAAAATGCATGTCCAGTTCCTTCTTTTTGGCTCCAGCTTGTGTTTGGATGCCTGCTTAAGGGTGATCTAATTATCAGATGGGCTTATTTAGGAGCCTAGCTCCAGACTGAGTAACTCAACACTAAGTGTGTAAGCCCAGGTAGCCTGCAGCAGTTCAGAAATTTACTTCTGCCATCATGGATATTCTTGAACTATGCAGTCAAACAACAGGCATGGGGTTGTGGGCATGCTAAGGCAAGATTTGCTTCCACGGCTTCCTTGCAAATGGAGACTATTAAAAAAATGGTACTGAGATCAGCATTAAGGAATCGGTTAAAGTTCTGTGCTCCAAGCACTATGATAGTGATGCTAATAATATAACTAGATTTAAGTATAAAATTGAAAATAATACACTTCAGTTGTTTAAGATTCCATCCAGGGTATGTGTACTCTACCTATGCTGTAGTTATAAACCTTTATTTAAGAGATACATTATATTTATTAACTGTATTTTTCTCCTAAAAATAATTAACATTATACTAAGGAACCTTTTTATTTTACATTAGTTTATAATAACAGAACCCTATTTTAAATGTTATAAAAATTGAATCTGCATTAATTCCCCATGAAATGGTACAGAAATAATCAATTAATACTACAGTATGATGAGTGCCATTATGTTTATTTTAAACTGATTCTTTCCTACATGAGATATCTCTACTACAATTCATCCTTTAGCAAACTGTCAGATCTTCCTATACACCTATTGGCAGGGTTATTTTTGGATTAGCCTGGGAGCAAATCACAGCTATCTCAGTGGGTATACTGGCCTCTAACAAAATGTCAGAGTGGCAGACTTGAACTGCTGATTGGAGAAAAACATATTGTACTGAAGGGAAAAAAAAAAAGGACAATCTTCTAAGAATGATTATTTGAACATTCCTCACTGTTGCTTGGATAAAGCATCTTGTATATTCTATAAAATCTCCTAACATTTCAACAACTGTGTTCACAACATGAATACCTTCGACTAACAAAGATAATCTTCCTATTATACTAGGGGTAGAGGAAATAATGAACCTTGAACAATAAATATAATTCTTTGCTTTTAGAAGAGGAAGAAGATGAATTAATTCTTACAGGATGGGCACTGTAATCAGTAATTTTTTCCTCTTTTTCAGTTTATTCTATACTTCACAGACTTCCTTTTTTAGTGCTCTTATTCTTCAAAGTCAGCAACTGCTGGAAAATGAATATTTTTAGACTTCTGTGCTTTTCCAATGTAAGAGTTAATACCAAATTCTGATACAATATGGGAAAAGCTGGAATAGATTTTAAGAGGTTGTTAAAATAAATCTTACTTTCTGTAGTGGCAGTATTTTTTTGCAGAAAGATTTACACAGCAAATAAACCTGAAGAGCTTTTTTACTGAAGTATGAATAGCTAGTTCAATTGTGTGCATAAATAATAGTCTAGAGAATCAAATAAACATGAAATTGTCATGGAAAAATTAAGGCTCCTAAGTCTGAAACTGAATTAACTTCTAGTGCAGAAATTCTATTCCCCTGCAGCTCAGAAGTTACATTGTGTATGTTTATGCAGATAAATTTGGAAATGTTTTGTCTCTTCATTTGCACATAGAAGGTTTTTTCTACTGGCTACTGAAAAAGCATTTATGCATGAATTTCTGGAAAAATAATTGACATGAGCTCACAGAGTCTCTGGAATCCTCAGAGATATTCAAATTTAGAATGGAAATGGCTTTTGCCATGTATTTGAGGGGTCTTGCTGTGAGCAGGAACTTGGAGGAAAGACCTTGCAAAGTGTCTACCAAACTATGTGGTTTTGTGCCTCCAATGTGATGACATTTAGCAATAAAAATACGTGCAGCGATTGACAAAGTCATCTGGTCTCTCAACCCCACATTCTTCATGCAGGTACAAAAATATTTTTCTCTGTTGTTTAATATCAGTTTGCAAAAAGATCAGGAGATTCATAGCTACTGATATGAGGAAATATTTTCTAGCGCTCTATCAACCTTCTACCACCCAGGACAGGCAGAAAAAACTTCACTATACTTCAGAAAATTAGGATAGTGGGTCAACTAAGGCAAATTAGATGTCATACAACGTTAGAAGCAGATGCTCTGATCCTGAGTTTGTATGCTCTTTCTTCACATCCACTTCCATGCTTCCTACCACCCACTGAATTAACCATGAATCTCTGCAGGTTCTAACTAGCAGCCTTCCTGTGAATTCCTGGCTAGTCTATCCACTTGCAGGTCATGTCAAGGACAGTCTCTGGAGGAAAGGACAAGGTTCCTGACACTCAGCTGACATTCATCCTGCCTAAACTGAGAGATTTCCAGTGTCAATACCTGCATCTGAAGTAGACCCTCCAAAATCCTTTCCCAGTTAATGGAAAATGCAAACTTACAGGGCGCAGCCAGAAGAGAGCTGACACAAACTGGATCAGGCAACCAAGAGGCAGGCAACCCCAACCCAAATCCTTACATTAAACGTACTACAGGTAGCTGCCTTTAAAATAGGAAAATATTCTAAGACAGTGAAATGAAAAGAAAGAGAAGAATTAATTAACTAAATAGAGGTGATTAAAGTAAATAAAGGAAACAATTATCATATCAAAATAAAAGAGAAGAAAGATGATTAAATGAGTCTTCAAAAGACCAGTGAGAAACTCATGAAAGATATAATATGCATTTACCTGGTCTTTACTTTTTCATGATTTCATTTTCATTTTTATTCACTACCATCTGATAATTGCAAGAAACAGTTACTTTAAGCATGGGCAATTTAAACCATTTTAATTTTTTTTCTAGGGCCAAGAGACGAAAGAAGCTATTTATTGCCTGAGGGGATTTTTACTAAAATGAAAGCTTAATCTTTCATGTTTTTTTAAGCAAATGGTTTTAAAAAATAATTTCTAACAATGCTGTAGGGAGAGACTACTGTGGGTATGCAAAATTGAAATTATAAATTTACAATTATAAAAAAATTAATAGTTTGGGGGATTGCATTGTCTCTGCTCTTTCTCAATGAATACCTTTTCAAGCTTAAGAGAAAGTACTTAGCATATGGAGAAGTATCCTTGGACTTTCTTGTGGTCAAAGCTATTTAGTAAGAATATATAAGATCATTGGAGTCCAGTTTGTTTGGAAATATGTGATTGTATGAACCTTGAAGGACTTTCATATGGATTGAACAGTTACTATTAAATGCTAAATATTTTTCTCTTTGTTTTGAATATATTGCAATTAGAATCCATCAGCAAAACTTGACATCCTCAAATATCACATGCTCTCTTGGTTGCTCACCATCGGGTCTGTTTTGCTGTGTTTCAAACACCTCAAACTGACCTGAACAACATACCCTCTTTAACAGTTTGATGCACTGGAGGTTGCTAAACAGAACAAGAGCTCCTGTTAAAAGATTGATTCAAAACACATCTTCAGGAGCAATATAGTTATATGTGGGTAGAAACATGGACATGGTTTATACAGCTGCCACGAAGGCGTATCAGAAGTACGTGCTCATGCTTATCCCTGTTCTGTGCAGTATTTTGGCTTTAGCAGCATCAAGGATTAAATTGAAGCATGTACCTTTGCACTCTCTTACATTTGGGCACTTTTCTGAACTGAGAAATCTTAATTTAATGCATTATCCGAAGAGACACAAACATTTCTTCCTGGGCTTAGTGCAGTCTTTGAAATCAGACAAAATAATTTGCACTTATGAAACACAACAAACTGAAGTGTTCTATTAAAAGAAAACTAGACCAAAAAAATACCCTGAAGGCCTCCAAATATCCACACATTGAAAGGCAGATTTAAATGTTTTCTGCTAACATATTTCATGTTTTAATGGAAATACTTTGAGCTACTATGAAAAGCTTTATCAAACTACATTCATTTTCCATAGAACAGAGAATCATTGATGATATTCAAGTTTACAAAATAATTAACAGGGTATAGAATGCGGAACCAGATAAGACAGGTTAAACTGAAGGACATTTTAACAAGGCTTGATTTTATGTTGGTTGTGCAACACAAATAGGTCAAAGGATTTCTTAAGATACTTTCTCTTTGACACACTGTCTAATGTCAGAAGTGCTTGCATACAGCTACTATCTACGAAACTTTCAAAAACAATTGTTATTCTGGATACATTTTTTCAAAGGCTTAGATGTCCAGATTTTAAAATAAAAATATATCTTCCATATGTTAGCCAAAATTATTAATGTCTTTGGGAAAATCTTGGTATCTGCTCCACAGTACCACCATGAGAAATACTAAACACTAGTTATCACAAAATGGCCCAGATGAAGCACCTTTCTAACCACATGCCTCTGCAGATAGAGACATCAGACAAAATCATCTTCTAGGAGCCTTGAGAACAGGTTAAAAGTGGGAATAGTTAGTCAGCCAGGCTGGATAAGAAGATTGTGTTGGAGAGGGAAGGGAAACTTATGGAAGAATCTAAAACCTTTGTTAGCATGGCAAGACAAAGAGCATGACAGAAAGATACTGCTGCCTGAGGTTCTGGTGCCAAGTTGTTGCAGAGCAGCAATGATAAAGAAAGTTCATTTCCAGCCCCTCTGTACCACAGTACAACATATTGACTTGACCTAAGAAGTCCTGTCAATATGGCTTAGCAAACGCTGAGCATGCTTTGTGAGGACAGGGTACTCAGACATTGAACAGCTAAATGGCAGAGATATTATAGAGAAGGTATCCGTAACATTTCTGATTCTATAAATGGATGACATTTAGGCAGGAGCACCATGGAAACACTGGCACCAAGACTAGCTGTTTGCAAAGTGTTAAGCCCCATCTCCAAGATGGAAGGAAGATGTTGCTCAAGTTTAAAAAAAATATACTAGCAAAGAAAAATTGTTTTCACACAAGCTGCTTATCAAAGAATGAATATTAGAACCACAGAAGACCTTTTGGATTATTGAGTCCAACCATTAACCTAAACGTACCAAGCCTACCACGAAACCCTGTCCCTAAGCTCCAGATCTACATCACTTTTAAACACATCCAGGGATGGCGATTCAAACACCTTCCTGGGAAGCCCATTCCAAGGCCTGATGAAGAATGTCGATAAAGAAGTTTTTCCTAAAGTATAACTTAAAACTTCCCCTGGTATAACTTGAGTCCATTTCCTCTTGTCCTATGACTTAATACTTATGAGAAGAGATCAGCCTCCACCTCTCTACAACCTCCTTTCAGGTAGTTGCAGACAGCAGTAAAGTCTCCCCTCAGCCTTGGTTTTGGTTTTTTTTTCAGACTAAATAGCTTGTTTTTTAATTGAGATGATCTCATCCCAGAAACAGGAAAAGTCTACAGAAAGTTAGTATTAGCCAAGCTGCCTTACATTTAATGCCTCTCCAAAACAAACAATAAAATTATAACATTACAGGTAGTGTTGGCCAGCTTTAATACCCAGCACCACACTTAATCCCAGTTCTATTGTGCAGTGAAGACCATTTTCCTACTGATGAGCTCGAACAGTCTGCCAAGAATTAGTTTTTCAAGGGGAATAAATACACACTCAAACAAGACTAAACACAAATGTTCTTTAGCAATGTCTAAAATAATATGAATGACTTTACAACAGCAATAAACACACTTCATGATGCAAATAATTATACCCTGAAGACTTTATGTAAAGACAAGTGGCTGGATTCTTGACTCAGCTACATAATTGTAAATCCAGAGTAACTACACTGAATCAACATATCTCTCTGTGGATGCTGAAGATGCTGAAGTGTTACTGAACTCTGGATTTGCTCTGATTTCTCTCTTGGGTTTTGCAGACATTAGACATGCATTGCTGAAAGACTGTGATTGTCACAGAGGTACCACCACCCCTTATTTTATCTCTTATTTCTCCATAAATCTGTTTTCTGCTTAGAGTAATTAAATCAGAGTCTGGCTGTTTATTCCTTGTGTGTATGATATCACTTTTGTAGCTGTATTCTCAGGAACAGAATAATGCTTAACTGAGGGTTACAGCACAAAAAGAGAAAGACTTTACAAAAATTCATGATAGGTGAAGGCATTACATGCATGTGATGGGAACCAATGATCAGTGTCTCAGGAATTTGAAAGAACCACCTGGCTGATTTTTCTGTAGGATGGGAGGAATTTGCTCATGAATTCTTTCTGAAAATTTAGATTAAGATTAAGTTTCATAGAATCACAATGTATTGAGTTGGAAGAGACCTCCAAAAGTCATCTAGTCCAGCCTGTTTAGGACAAGCAGGGACAACTTTAACTAGATTCAGAGCCCCATTAAGACTGACCTTGAATGTCTCCAGGGGTGGGGCCTCTACCACCTCTCTAGGCAATCTATTACAGAACCCTGAAGGTTTCCCATACAATTGTAATTTTCAGGCAGAGTTTTGGAAGATGGGTTCATTAGGCTTTAATGGCTCCTTAAATGTATCTAGAAATGAGAATCTAAAACTAATCTAGATTCAGAATCTGAATGTATCTAGAAAGCTGAACATGCTCATATTGGAACACTTGGAAAATTGGTTATTTGCCTAAAAATAACAGCAACAAAAATGTATTCAGCTATTAGAAGGGTCCTTAGATTTTATATAAACATGGAAATCAGATGCAAACATTGTTTTAGCTATCATCTTCCCACTTATTCTCATGTTTGTGCTTAGAAAGCAAGCACACTGCTCTTACCAGGACTTGTGAGGGCTCCCAGAGCACCAGTCGTTGTGGAGAGAGGATTTGCATTGGTGGTGGTAGCTGAGGTTTGGGCGGCGGCTGCTGCGGCTGCTAAAGTTGCCAAATTCTGTAATTGTAAAGCGTTCATGCCTGTGTGGAGAAGTAATAGGGTTAATTAAAACATGTAATTAAAAAAATAAAAAAGCTAGAGATTGATATCTATCTATTTTTTTGTAGAAAACATCAAATTTAAATACAGCATGTTCCAACAGCCACTTCAGGTCTCAGGTAAGCACCAAGCTTGGCTGAGGTTCTTACTTCTTGCCATGGTTAAATAGAATCATAGAATGATCAAGGTTGGAAAAGACCTTCAAAAGCCAAAGGCAGCTCAGATGTTGATGCTATTTAAAAATCACAGAATGATAGAGGTTGGAAGGGACCTGCGGAGATTTTCTAATCCAACCCCCCTACTAAAGCAGGATCACCTAGAGATGATTGGACAGGAATACGTTAGTTATGTTTCTAGAGAAGGAGAATCTGCAACCTCTGTGGGAATCCTGTGCCAGGTCTCTGTTGCCCTAACAATAAAAAATATTTTCCTTGTGTTTAAAATGAACCTCCTATATTCTAGTTCATCCCCATCACCCCTTGTCCTGTCACTGGGCACCACTCAGAATAAGTTGTCCCATCATCCTTACAGAAGCATAAATAATTCAGCAAAGAATGTCCAGCAAGCATTACTAGTCTTCACGGAGGCCGTATTTCCTGCCATTATGAGGTTTGGGAAAGCAGTGGGTTGCTCTCCACCATGGCAGCATGGTTTGCTATCACCCACTGGTTAGTTATTCATCAAAAGGATCTTTTACAATCAGCTTGTATTTTCTCTGTGGGAAGGTTTCCACTTTGGACATTAACAGCACACGTGACAGGATTAAATAACAGGAACAATTAGAGAATTGAACTAGAGGAGAGATTGCACAATAGCTTTGCCTTGATGAAATCCCATATGTTTCTGGCAAATGCATGGACTTTTCTCCAAACTACAGTTTGGACACAAATGTATTTTGAAGCAATTCAATATTGTTGTTTCTATTGCATTTTATGTGCACAGCTCTGCCAAGGGGTACAAGGCTGCAAAAGGCAACCAGAACAGAGGTCTGTGAAACTAGAAGGCAGCAGAGGCACCCTGTACAGTGCTCAATGAACAGTTCAGCAGGCAAGACAAGGTCAAGAGGCAGTGGAAAGAAACATCTACTCTCTCTAGGCGCCACTGTTATGCTTGTGTGGATGCAATATAAACACCAGCATTGCCTCATCCCACAAAACCTTTTTTTTTTGGACTGTGACATTTCCTGTGGAAGCACAAGAGGAACTCATCAACTTCATGAAAGAAATTCAATGCCAAAAGAAAATTAATAACCAAGAGCTAGCTAGTGACGAAGTTGTCTCCCCACCCAGCCTAATTTACTGTAGAGGTGACTAAAAGACACTGGCTACAAAACAGCTCTGCAAATGTTATAGGTTGTCAGCTTCAGTGTTTTCAGGAAAAGATACTGCTTGGTTGTCAAACATGTCTAAGAGGACAGCAAAGAGTCCCACTGGACTGAGCACCCACGTCACTGTCAGGGAGAGCTCATGGCACATGTCACCAACTCTAGAGCTAACTGTATCTACGGGTTTATCACCTAATATACATCCTCTTTAGGATCCTGTCTGCTCAAAGGTAAAAAAAAAAAGTCCTGTCACCAGCATTTCATGTTCTCCAGGCATTTTACCATCTCTGCTCCCTCATTATTGTTTGCTTTAGTCAACCTGTCAAGTGCATTAGCATCCCACTGGCTATAACAAACTTGGGAGGAGGGAAGCCAAATGCTCTCAAGCCCCAGACCCCAAAAGTATTTTGTTTTCAAATAGGGATTTTTGTTTCAATTGAACTTCTGCTAAGGTACAGGTCTGGGGACTAATCTGCTGTCTCATTCTCTCCCCTTTCACGCACTTCACAACGGGTTTTCACATGTTTCACACCCTAAAGCTTTTTTGAAACAGCCCCAAATCCCGCAGCAGAGCTGGACAAGTAGATAATTTTTATTTGAAAGTGCTGCTCACTCAGCAAATGCACCTCTCTCTGAAGACATGCAAATTGCTTAATGCTAAAGAACAGCCTTATAGGCAGAGCCACACATGCAAAATGAAAATCCTCCTGTAGAGGAAAAATGAAACCTTCAGGGTAAGAAATAACTCTTGATCTTCATGATGGAAACAATGCTTGCAATTAAAGAGAAATTATTATAAAAAACGGAATCACAATACACTCTGATTTTGTTTTTAATAACATGTATTTACCAATGTGCTATCAGCTTGGCAAATAGTCAAGATTGCAAGGAAATTCAACTTTCATTTTTACATTTGGCAGATTAAAAAACAATTACATTATGTTCAAAACAGATGCACGGCATGCCTTGCTTGAAACTTAAGAATTTTTTTTTTTAAATTATTTATAAGGATAGGGGCATGAAAATTTAATTTAATGTTCACCTTAGGTAATTTTGTGTCTTATTGTTCACAATAATTACCATAAATCTACATATCAATAAGTGAGAACAGATGTCAGTTGTTACAAGTGCTTGCCAATCAGGCCTGTTAAAAAGTGACAGATGGATGGTGATAGAACATTCTCATAAGGCCTATTAGCACATTCACAGGAAATTTTTGTAGTGCTGCACAGTCACAGATGCAGTTCTGTGAAAACATGGGGAAATTTGAGAGCACGATATTTCCATTTTACAACTTCTTGTGCTGCCTCTGACACAAAGTTTCGTACAATGAAGCCATTTGCCTCATTTCAGTCACCACATCTTTTCTCCTGTGATAACTGTAAATTTGGAATTACTGGGTATTTGTAGAGGAGGCAACAGAGTCACGAGCTGCTCCTGAAAACTCCTTAAGGCCTCATCAGCACTTGGCTTTCCAAAACCATAATAAAATCATACTAGGAAATTGCTGAGACTTGCTTACCGAACAAATTCCTAATAAAGGCAAGCGCTGGCTACATTGTAGTGGCAATACATGCATGGAGAATTTCAAAGTGAGTGGTGATTATTGGAGCCAAGTCTGAATAGCTCATAAGCACTTCCCACTAACTTGACTCCCCTTTCTTCGGAAATTTTATCCTTTCAATTATTAGGATTTATTTCTTCTGAATTAAATCCTGACTGCAGCTTAAAAATTGTGGATTAAAGTAAAATTTATCATCTCCAGGCCAAAAAAGCTACTATTTGCTAACACTGAGATTAGTAATTTTGGATGCTGATGTTAAAAATGGGGGTAAATTCTTCACCTTGTATCTGAAAGAGTGCAGTTTCATTCCAGCAATGCTCTCTGACTTACACAGACAAGAGACCTGAGTCCAGCAAACCATATATACTCTGCTCCTACCTTTAGAACAGCTGCTTATCTGAACAGCCCTTAAGGTATCCTGAACATTTAATGTCTGACTTAGCAAAGCTCTTAAAACAACTTTTAGGTTAACGTTTGATTCTGCTCTGTTTTTACCAAGTATATGATTGAACTAAATGGAAAGCCAGAGTTATTAGCTGACTCATGTAGGATTTCAGCACATTTCCAAGTCATGCATTGTCTAAACACTCTCCTGGCAAGAAACATGCTTTTCTCAATTGGAACTTCCCCAGTCATAGCAGGAGGGATTCATCTGATCTAACTTTATCTGAACAAAAGTTACTCGCTCTTGTTATATTCAAAGGAGAGAGAGCAAATGATTCATACAATCCTAAAACGGGTAAGGTTGACTCCAGCCCTTGCTAGGATGAATTGCAGCCCATGAGTTATTCCCTCTTCAGTGACACTGCAAGTAGACCAGAAGCCGAATTTTCGAACTGCTGAGGTTCAGTGGGATGAGTTCCACTTGCACAGGAACTCATTCCTTTTCCCATTTATGGAAAGCCCAATCAGAATGACAGATCCTGTATCCAAACTTGTAATAACTTCTACATCATGCACTTTTACCCCTTGAATAAGCATCTGCTGTAAAGTGCCAAGTGATGGTTTTCTTCTCAAGGTGTCAGCAGGAGTGACAGGCAGATTGGAGGCAACCTCTCTTGCTTCAAACTGTGCCTTTCCAAAAAATGCTAAAAGGACCTGTTTAAAACTTTTTTTTTCTAAAAAAGGAATTTAAAAAAGCTAATCGTGTGGGTGAAATTATGGAGGACTTTCAGTGTAATTACTGTTACAAAACCTCAATACTTTTAGTCCCTGAGGTCAACATTTTCAAAACTGGGGGTTATCTTTAAGAAGCAGCTATCTCCCTTGAGTTGTAAACAGTTTATCAGTGACCTTTACTTTTAATATGATACCCTAAAGAGGTCAGAGCAGGATAACCACTCCTTCAGTAAGACTCTGTTGGAATGAAGCCACCAAAGAGTCAGAGGATGTAAAGGATCTCTGGGACAATGTAAAAGTATAGAGCTTTTGTGCAGATGGTCCTGGCTTCCAACTGGTCCCTCCAGATCCACTGAGCCAATCCAACAATAGAGGAAAATAGTCAGAAAGCAGAGTCTCACAGAGCTTCTCTCACCCATCTGCTCCTACAGATTCTGCATCAGGAGGAAATCTGGCTTGAGTAACAGACAAAGGGTGAAATGGATTGAACAGGGCTCAGAAAAGGCCAGAAGTTCACCCCAAAATGCAGCTAAGCTGAGTGTTTGAAAAGGGCTTTTGGAAAAAAACAACCCATACATTGGAATAATATAACAAGTCCCAGCTGTAGAGGTATCTTAAAGCCAAAGCAAAAAAAGCCAAAAGCATAGTTTCTTCCCTTGTATGACTTCAGAAAGCAAAACACTCTGTCTGCTCAGTGAAATTAGGACAGTTTTATGAGCATGGCAACTGTGTATAAGCTCTGGATGTTCACACATACAGAATTATTTATGAGTAAACATTTATTCCTGCCAAAACATTTTATTCTAATAGACAAAAACAAGTTGTCATAGATCATATATTCGTGAACATTTCAATTTTCTACATTCACCCTCTGCAATATAAGACCTCTCTCTTTATACTGCCTGTATAGTGGTTTCCAGGTTCTTCTGAAACTGGTAGGTTGGCTTACATAATTGCAGAGTTTAGAACCTGAAGTAGTGATGGTCAGATTCAATATGAACAGTCAAATGACATCAGCATCCTTTGAACTAAGGTTTCTAAGAAATTTGTGTATGTTTTAAGGAGGAATCTTTTTTGATTGCAAGGTTGCTAGTGCTTAATGTTGTTTGCATTGTCTTTTGAAAGTAAGACAAGCAAATCAAATAATGTAACTCATCTACATTATTAGTCTTCCCCAAAGACAAGGCACAGTCTCAACATAGAGGCTTGAGAAGCATGTGAGAAAAAACATCGCCTTTACATTGGCTTTATGGTATGTTAGTGGAGGGGAGGAAACGTGAGTACATTCATTATAAAATATGCACATGATGGTACATGTCTGTGTATTTTACAAAGGACAGCAAATGAGAGTTCAGCAAGATGCGATCAACTCCTATAATCAAGAGCAGAGGATTACTGTAAATTCAAAGACAGAATTACCAGCTCTCCCAACTTTAAGGCAACAAGGCTAGTGAAGGACAATTCTTATGAGGAGTGACTGAGAGAACTGAGTTTGTTTAGTCTGTCAAAATAGAGTCTGAGGGGAGATCTTATGGCCTTTTAAAGCTACATGAAAGTAGGTTGTAGAGAGGTAGGAGTCAGTCTCTTCTCCAGAGTCACTAGCGATAGGATGAGAGGAAATGGCCTCAAGCTGTACCAGAGAGGTTTAGATTGGACATCAGAAAAAATTTCTTCACTGAAAGAGCAGTCAAGTGTTGAAACAGGCTGCCCAGGGAGTTGGTGGAGTCACTGGCCCTGTAGGTGTTCAAAACATGTGTAGATGTAGCACTTGGAAGCATGGTTTAGTGGGCATGGTGGCACTGAGTTGACAGTTGGACTTGATGTTGGAGATCTCTTCCAACCTGAATGACTATGATTTTATTACCACTCTTGACCTATTACATGGTTTTCTTGAGCTTAGCTCGTGACAAAAATATCATTAAGATATCATTTTTCAATAAAAATGAAAAAATTAAACTGGGAAACTTAGTGCGGAACCCTAAAGCTTGGAAAGCTGGTGACAAAGTACTACTCTGCATCTCCTGAATTTTAATATCTCACAAATTTATGGTGAGGCACTTTTCATAATTTGCTTGGATTTCACACATGGTTTATGAACACAGGGCAAAGGCTATACTGAGCATACAATAGTACCAGTGGGCTGCTACAGCAAGAGCAGCATTCACTTTTGCAGTTGGCACTCTGTATGTTTAATGTCTATATATTACTGGGGTCTTGAGAAGAATCTCAAGAAGTCCAACCATTAATTCAAAACTACAAAATCCACCACTAAACCATGGATTGCAGGGATGGTGGTTCAACTACTTCCCTGGGCAGCCTCTTCCCTGATATCTAATCTAAATCTCAACTGGTACAACTTGAGGTGATTTCCTCGTTTCCTATTGCTTATTATTTGGGAGAAGAAACCAGTCCCCATCTCACTACAACTTCCTTTCAGGTAGTTGTAAGAGAGTGATATGTTCTACCCTCAGCTGCCTTTCCCCCAGGATTAATAGCCCCAGTTCCCTCAGACACCCCTCACAGCGCTTGTGCTCCAGACCCTTCCCCAGCTTTATTGCCCTTCTTTGGACCCAGTCCAGCACCTCAATTTCCTTTTTGCCCAAATGTCCTTTACAGGCCCAAACTAAAAACCACACTGAAGATGTGACCACACCAGAGCTGAGTACAAGGGGACAATAACCTCCCTGTTCCTGATGGTCACACTATTCCTGATGGTCACACTATATACAGGGCAGGATGATATTGGCCACTTTGGCACACTGCTGGCTTATAATCAGCTGGCTAATTTGATCAATACTGCCACATCCTTTTTTCACCAGGAAGATTTGCAGTCATTTCCCCCAAGCCTGCAGTGTTGCTGGGTGGTGTTGTGATCCAACTGCAAGACCTGGCACTTGGCCTTGTTCAGCTTCATATAACTGTCCTCAGCCAATTGATCCAGCCTGCCCAGGTCCCTTTGTTCCCAAAAATTTGGTGTTATCTGCAAACTTACTGAGGGTCTTCACTGAGATTTAAGCACAAAACTGATGCTAGAACCCTGACATGTAACTAAGAGTGAAATTTCAGTGGTTTATGTGTCTTTTGATCAAACTTTTAGTGTCTGAATTCAGTGGTAAGCACACGTATTGACTTCAAAGATAAAAGCTGGATCCTTCAAATTCAAAATTCAAAGAACTTGCAAGCTGCAATGACAGATAATTTTTAGCACCTTACCCAATTGTGTCTAGATTCTATTCCTAACCTTAAAATATTATATTAATTGGTAAGTTATACACAATATGGAAATATTAGATTAATTTCTGTAAAATTAACATACACAACTTAAGTTAAAAAGCTCTGAGCCTTTACAAACTTCCAAGGATGGCTTCAGTAGCTAGTGGAAGATCTTACTACAGACACAGGAGAAATTTCTATTCCTTTCACAAGACATAGCAAATGAATCTTTAATATTAGATGCACAGCATAACAGTACTTCATGATTTCTGAGGATAGGACATGAACTCATAGTCCTAATGATGAAACTGCACTTGATCTTTGACACTTCCATGTAGAGCAGCAGCTTAGAGAAAAATTTAATATCCCTTATTTGACCTTTAACATCAAGGTTTAAGATTTACATATTTTGAGAAAGAAAGGAGTACATTCTAAGCTGTTTTGGCAACATGAATATACCATTAAAAATACATATTTTTCCAGGAGAAGCAGTCAGTCATTAAATTACCCCATAGATATGAGCATTAGCAATCTGATCTCCAGACAAGAAGGTCTATCTCTCAAGTGCCACTAGGATTTCTTAAGATGACTTTCTACTCTGCACTAGTGAGACCGCATCTGGAGTATTGTGTCCAGTTCTGGGCCTCTCAGTTCAAGAAGGACACAGAACTGATGGAGGGTGTTCAGCACAGAGCAATGAAGATGATGAAGGAAGTAGAACACCTCCCTTATGAGGAAAGGTGGAGGAAGCTGGGTCTCTTTAGCTTGGAGAAGAGGAGGCTGAGGAGTGACCTCATTAATGTCTATAAATATGTGAGGGGTGGGTGTCAGGAGGATGGAGCCAGGCTCCTCTCAAAGGCCATCTGGTGATAGGACAAGGGGCAATGGATGCAAGCTGGAACATAGGAGGTTCCATATAAATATTAGAAGAAACTTCTTCCCAGTGAGAGTAACGGAGCATTAGAACAGGCTGCCCAGGGGGGTTGTGGACTCTCCTTCTCTGGAGATGTTCAAGCCCTGCCTGGATGTGTGACTTCCTGTGCGACTTGGTCTAGGTGATCCTACTATGGCAGGAGGATTGGACTAGATGATATTTCAAAGTCCCTTCCAATCCCTAATGATTCTATGATTCTACTAGTCTCAACACCATATTATTTTTAGAGACTATATCACATCACAGTTTGTAAGCCTGTCCTGAAGTCACTTGACTAAAATTCTTAGTCTTAACACAGTTCTTGAAGACAAAGTTGAATGTACACTAACAGTGAGAAACAGCCAACCGAAAACTTCTTAAGGTGCAGATAATGCAATGGATATCACATTATTTTTCCTTGGTGTCTCAATTCTTTATTTTTGTAGGTCTAACCAAGTATGAAAACATTAAACACAATCTCTGAACTCAAAGCCACTTCCAAAACTTCCAAGCATAAAACTGTTAGCAAATCGCTCTGTTATGTTTATCATATTAAGATACATTTTTTTGATGAAAAAATGCTAGATTGCAAGTGTAACATAATAGAACCAGCAAGCAGTGCCAGCAGGTATGAGGAAGAGATAATAATTCAGAGATATTGTCATCTGTAGGCCAATTTATATTGTCAGACAGCAGGTTCACATTAGTCTCTGATGTCAGTGCAATAATGGCATAATATAACAATTGAGCAAAGAATACCCGTGGGGTATAGCTATATGGTGCTGTATATCTATACTTGTTAAAGTATTTCAGGATTCATTCAAAGCAGAACAAGGAGAGGAAAAAACCCAGGATTAAAAGAAGAATGAGAAAATGGTGCTCATAAAGCCTTCTGAATATTTCAGCCCTTGTTTTGTGATGATGAAGGAAACACAATATTGTATTTGATTGATTCTGTGGGTTCATGATTAAAATAAACTAATGTACCAATTTAGGGGTTTTGTGCTTCCTTTTTTTTTTTCCCCTCTAACAAGAAAAAAAGCTTTTTAACAGTGTCTCGCGGCAGGCATAATGTGCATCTGTGCTCTGATTTACTGCACATGCTGCCTTCCTTAGCATCATGTTAAGTTAGGATATCAGCATGGTAGGTCACACAGTGGGAGTGACCTTTTGCTAATCACTAGACATCAGTTACTACTGGCACACGACTCATTACTAAGAAACCCTCCAACTAGCTGGCTTTCAAATTTGCTTGCACTTTGATTTTTTTTCCCCTTTTCTTTCTTTTTTCCTCCACACCAAAGATTATACTTTTACATAAAATCTTCTGTTGTGTAATTTTGTCAACTAGGGTTCCAAAGTCAAAAAGGCACACAGTTAATTTTCCATGATTATAAAAACAGCCTGAAAATTCACTCTGAATGTAGGTCTGTAATCTTGGGTTTCATTAAAAAGGTCAGAACATTTTTGCTCACCACCTATTATTAAAATGTCTGAGGGCTGCCATTAATTTGATTTTTCAGGACACAGAAATCTCACTGGAAATTAGAATGTAATCCTGCTGTTGCTTTACTGACACTTTTCATAGGGCAGGATACAGCTGCAGGGACTAAGAGCTCTCCTGCAATTTACAATTGGTTACTTTGGACAAATGGCAGGTGACTAATGCAAGACAAACTGTTTGCACAACCTGGGAGCACTGGGTTTAATTTCAGATTCTGAAAGAGGGGAGAAAGTGTTTCTATTGATGTTGAACTGTGAGCTGTCCCCTGCCAATACATCTGCCACAGTTAATACACAACATGTCCCCCACTGCTTGACAATGTGATTATTAGAGGTACAGAATTCAATAGCTTAAGAATACAAAACATAGCAGGAGCAAAATGAAATGGTTTTTAACTTACCGGCCATTTGCTGAATGCCGCTGAAGGCACCCAAGTTACTGGAGGAAGTTGCTTGCTGCAGAAGCTGCAAATTAACAACACAACACAGCAATCTATTTGACATTAATGTAACAAATGAAGATACAACTAAAATAAACAATCATTTTACATTTGGAGTATTTATGCTTTCTTTTACATTTATATAGACTCTTGCTTCTGTCTATTGTTGGAATGAACATCCCTAGAGTCAATGCTGTAAATCCATATTAATGTCTAATCTCTATTAAGAAACACAGAGACACAAGGGAAACTCAATAACATTGCTGCTTTAAAACAATTAATCGATTTATTCTTTTTAACAACCAGGTGTTAAATCTATTTAAACCAACAAAGTGTGACTAATTAGAACCCTCTATAGTCTAGTAGTTACCATAACTCATCTCTGTCAATCATGGTCCATTCTCCCCCACCCTCCTGAATTCAGTTATTTCATTATAATCTTTATGAATCAAGCATACAGGTACTCATTAAACTGGTATTTGCAACCAACAACTTAGCCTACCTTGGTATTAATCGGCATACCTTGGTACTAATATATATTTTTATTGCTCGGTTAATGGCTGTGATTATATCACTATACCAAGGCATTACATGAACGCAGATTACATATTTTTGCAAACAGAGTACATGTAAATGGACGCATCTGTTTGTCTAACTCAAACCACCGGGAACTCCCAATTTATCCAAAAGCTACTCAGCCAGACCTCTCAACTCCTGAGCCACCAAAGGCAGAGGTTACCTCTCAGCTGTGCTGCAGTAGAGTGTCTTAGCCACCTAGAACCTAAGACACATGGCTGTGGATTTCTGACTTTCTAACAGCCAATGTCTGTTCCTCATCTTACAAATGGACCAAGGAAACACCATTTCAAATTCATGAGAAACAAGTGGCTTTCCCTTGCCATTTTACTTTTGCTGTAAGGCAGTATGAACTGCACATGTTAAGCATTGAGAGAAACACGCATTAAAATGAAAGTCATTTCCAAATGAAAATGTGGGAAATTAGAGGACTGAATCATGACATTATAGTTTGGAGGCTGCACTGTACAGATATGGTCTGTACAGTGATCATCTGTCAATCTGTCCTTCTCTTAGGAGAACCTACATTTTATCCCAGCTGTAAACACCATTCACAACTAAGACTCAAATTTTATTTTGCAGCACAAATAAACTTGCCTTGGAGAGCACTGATGCATCTTGAAACGTTTATTTAAATGCCATTCTTTGCTATATTTTTTTAGACCATGTGATTTTCATGTGATAAACTTACCAAGTTTTTTCTATAGAAGACATGCTATGTACTCTGGAGGCCTTAGCAATCTATTGTAGGGACTTTACTACAGATGATTTACCATGGTTCTAATACTAATACAGTAAAATATAGTCACGGCCTCTGAAATGAACTTACAGCTAGATACTGTGGTGTGAGTCCTCCAAGACCTGTGAGGTTTCCCCAAGTGGCAGTATTGAGCTGTTGCATTTGCTGTGCCAACTGCTGCTGCAAACGCCGCTGTTCCTTGTCCTTTTGGGTATCAGCAAACTTCACCACAATTGGCGAAGAGCAGCCCTGTGGTTAGACAGATCAGGAAAGACAGAAGCATTAAATCACACTGAGTCATGTGGTCACTGCAAACTCAGAAGTGGCCCATAGGTCTATCGGCAATGGCACAACCTGATCACTCATCCTTTTGTGATTGGCATAGGATGGACAGCAAGGACGAAGATTTTCAGGAAAAAGAGGGCATGGAGAAATTTCTCAGTTCTTTCTACAAAGCACCTTTCCTCAGGCTTTCTTTTCCTTCCAGCTATTAAAGTTGCTGCCAGAGACAGCGAATTGTACCAGTCCTCTTTAATTAAGTTTCACAGCAGATGAGATGGATGTGATGCTTTGTCTGCAGTCTGTTTTCAGTGCATCGCCAAAGGGAAAGTTGTCCTACCTTCACGCTGCCAGGGACCACACAGCCAATACTGCCCTGCCACCATAGTTTGGCTGTGTGGTGCCACTTGGTGCAGTTGGCTTGTGCACCCCAAATAAATAGACTGTGAGCAACAAATTTACTGCAGTGCCCATCATCAGCAGGTCACTGGTTCTTTTCATATCAGGGACCCTCCGCCTGAAGTGAGCACAAAGGGTGATGCTGCTAGGACAATTCACTCACCTGCAATCCCTTCCTAGGTACACTTTGTATCAAGCACCCCTGAGATGTGAAGAAAGAGCAAGATGCAGACACAAAGTGACTAGTTCTGGAGATAGTAGCCCCTTCCTGATTGCTACCATGTCTTCTATTGTTTCTGTGAGTCTCTTGTGACAGGATATGGGAGGGGTGGAAGATGCTTTAGGAAATAACCGTAATAGTGAACTAGAGATCTGATCTGGTCCACAGCCTAACCCTCACCCATGTCTGAAGGACATTTTAGAAGCAGTAGGAGGTCATGGACGGGGTGAATTTTTCAGGTAAGCAGGATATTTCCATTGGACTTCAGGTTGGACATTCCTGGGTAAAGTGACTGAGAGAACAAGATGTGAATATGAAAGATATTTCTGTGGCTTTCACTCTTAATTTCTTTCCTCCTGCTAACAATTTTTTTTTCATATTTTAAACTTTCAAGTCTTCGTATTTTTGAAATGAAGGGAACAAACTACACAGTGCAATGACTCAGTTCTTCCAATCAATTCCAATTTTCTGAGACACAGAAACTGTCAATCCATTTTGTACAGTTTTCCAACTTCACAGGACTCAATGAACAGCTTCTCTCCACCCACCATGCTTTGTTATACTAACTTATTGTCTAATTTTCATCTGAACACAATGAAAGGTGACTCAAGCCCCAAAATACATCATCACTTTAGCTAGGGTGTATAGTGTATCTGTGGAGGGTGCAGCAGGGTTATACTCAATCCAACTCTCTCTGTGGCTGCTCTCACAACACTGTGGAATTCTTCAAAAAAGTTTCTGTCCTCTATTATTTACAAAAAGCAGCCATGTAACTTTATTCTGAAGAAGGTCACACCCAGACAAATGGTAATATTGTAATCAAAAGATAGAATTATTATTATAAATAATAACAGTATTAATAATATTATATTGTATTTAAATCTCCCAACCCTGTTCCTTTAGAATTATCTTAAAAATCACCACTTGTGATTTATTTTTCCACCTTCATTTCCCTTTCTGTGTTTTTTGTGGTAAAAATGTCTTTCAGTGTTTCAGTGGGGAAGAAAGAACATACATACCACTCCAGCAATCAAATAACTATTATGAAGAAGTCATCTTGCAACACAATTATCTCTTTCTAGTGATCTTTGCACTAATATTAAAAACAAGATAATTTAAAAAAAAAAAAGAAAGAGAAAGGAGGCAGGGGTGAAGGGTGTGAGAGATTTTTCTGTATGGTAATGAAAAAATGCAAGCTGATTCTATTTAATATTAGGATTGGTAGCACTGGGCTAAGAACAACAACAACTTACTGCTTGCTACTTAGATTTATAGGAGAATGAAGTCTATTTCCAAAGAAACAGAAATGAATTTCAAAGGAATAATATATGGCTATTTCAGTTCTCAGTTCAGCAGCTCAGCACTCAACACTACAGCTGACACCATATTTTTGAATGCTTAAATGTCAGTAAATTGTATAAAAACAATATTTCAGCAATTTAAGAACCTGTAATTAATTTTTTAACTTTCTGTTTTATATTTCATCACTTCATCATTTTCAAGAGAACAAACATTTTGAACACTGAAATTATATGTAGCAAGAGGCTCTATACGAGAAAAGGATTGTTTTTGTTACATCAAATTTAGCCCATGATAACAAATTCGTGACTTTGACTGGTGCTGCATTTGAACACTTTAAAAAACAAAACCCCTTCACTGAAGTGAGATAGAAGAGCAAAAACTGTAGAGCAGCGATTATTTTTTTTAAAATCAGCTGATTTAACCAGGTCAGAAAGTCAGGTGGAAAGAGTTGGAGAATTCATTATTCTAGGAGACATGCTCATCTGGACATTAACATCCCCATTGCTCTTAGCCCACTTTGAAAATTCGTTGTGGTCAATGATGCATGCCAAAGAGCTGAAAATAATGAAATCTGAAAATAAATTCTGCAGTAATTGGGTTGAAACCTGATTGCATACTACATATAGTCCCCCCAACTCCCTCTTGTTTGAAGAAAAAAAAGAAACAGAAGTGTCCAAGGACCACTGTCTTAGGCTGAGAGTCAAGATTTAGCACTAACTAACCAAATTTAACATTTTACTATGGAAAAAGGGAACAATATTTGATTGCTTTGATGCTCTTCCATTTTCTATCTTGAGAGGAAGCACCCAGGATATAGATAAGGCGCAACTCCCTTCCTCATTCAGGGGCATGGTATTTTCAGCCCATTTATTACCATTTCCTTCCCAACAGATGGTGCTGCCCTCATCCTTTTCTGTGTGCTGTCATGTCAGTAGGTACAGACTCTGCTGAGTCCCTCACTTCCAGACATGGAGGGTGCACTGCTTTACTCCAGGAAGGGGCGTTCAGCCTATGTTCAATCAGCACAAAGACCTAGACATTCAGATTGCAAAATATTTGGAATAATTTTGCCAATATGGGGATCTAATTCATGATGTCTCCAAGGGTGTTAAGAAGTAGCAGACTTTGTCCCTGACATTTGAGCCTGAGTTTAATATAGCTGTTTGAATGCCAGCAGATTTGTTTCTTGCTTTCTCTCATGGTTTTGTTGATATTTGCAAAATGTACCAACATTGTTGTGCAGACAATTGTTAATTATCACAGAATGATGCTGGTTGGAAAGGACCTACTAGATCACCGAGTCAAATCATACCACCCCTACAAATTCCTAAACACCTGATCGATGGAAAAACACAAAATAATCCCCTCCATACCTGCTACTATATAATGTCATGAACTACCATGGCTGCACACTTTTTAAATGCTTCCAGAGATGGTGAGTCAACCACCTCCCTGGGAAAGCCATTTCAGTGTCAGTATTTTGATCTAAGAGTAATTTTTCTATAGAACTAATGTGACCAGCGGCATCACATCAAAATGCAGCCTCTTTTCGAGTACTGCATTCTACAGAAGAATGGGACAGTCTGTGTAGTAGGTATTTTCTTTTTTACTTTTACCATCTTCTGAAGTACAGCTGCGTACAATTCATTTTACTAGACAGAAAAATACATTAAAACACATAGAAAATATAAGTAAAATCCAGTATTACCAATAAACATTTCCTTTTTAATTGGAATCAAACCCAGTAGAATATACAAATCTGAATTAATGGAGTAGTGCATGGCAAACAAATTACTACGAGTATTATTTCAGAGCCTCAAAGTGGCAGTTTCTTCACAATATACTGTCAGACTGAGAGATTGTAAAACAGCAGCTTTCTAGTCAAGATAATTTTGATTACTCTCATCTCATTGGCAGATTCTCATCTAAAACTGTATGCTCAGGGTCTAAAAATGCATTGTACTGAAAAGAAAACACATCAATTATAAAAGAAGCTAAACCAAATTCAAATGTGATGTTTGGAAAGACAAAAGCTTTGCAATGCTGATATCATTACTTGTAGTATATGGGAAACAGTTAGTGACATTTTCATGCACTGGCTTTGTTTTTTATCTTCTTCTCCTCCTCCTCTGTCCACCCGCCCACCCCTGGTCTTCCCGCTTGGCTCGTTACACAAAGCAGCTCAACAACATGACGCAATAATGATTGTTTAGCACCCAGCATGCTTTGGGAGATTAGAGCATTGCAAAATAAAATCACTGAGAAAATATTAAAATAAAATAGAAAGGTCCTGGTGGGAAAAAAAATAAAATAAAAAAGAAACAAGTGCACATAACATCAATGCCACCTCTGAGAAAAATCATCACTACACAAAGATACAGTATACATAATACAGTATAACATGCACTCTCCAATGATAAGCTACAAGATCCAGAGTAAGTAAAGGCTTCATACTTGTGCGGTTTTTTGTGCAAAACTCTGAAAGACCATGACAAAAATCACAGACTGAAAAAAGTTTTGAGATTGCCAGACAAGCTGTGGTGCTCAAGAACCACTCCAATAAACAGATCATTAGCCTGCAGCTGTATTCACATTAAGTGAAAAGGTTTAAAATTTTGTATTGCTCATCATGATAAAATACAAGGCCACAGAGGCAGTTTGGAAGAAAATAAAGAACGTTGCTTGAAAGGGGCCAGCTATGACAATGCTCTGCAGGAAGTGCCACACTTCTATATGCTTTCTCATAGTTAGCATTTTATTGGTTACATGAAGAAGGAGAAATTATATAAACTTAAAAAGATATTCTAGTTGCAGAAAAACACATGCACTAGTAACTCAGCGTGGCCAGGTTAAATATCTTGAGCTTTTTGTCAGAGCAGCACACTTAAAAATGTACTTAAAAGAAACATAGATTTTTCGTTGGGAGTGTGTGTGTTAAGATTAAAGGTATTTTACTGATCAGATATCCTCAGAGTATGACTGAGGAGCGGTATTCACGGCAATTTTACTTTCTGCTAAATACCACTGAAAACAGGATTAAAAGCTGTATTTGGGTACCACATAGCAACCTTTATTGTCTGCTTTCAGGTCATTACAAAAAATAAGCTTCACAAAAACAGGTAGAGTGAGTTGGTAAAAAGTTTAAATCTGTGATTGTCATGTGTCTGATCTGGTCCAGGAGAGCGTGGCTTTACCATTCGCAATCATTTGCACAAAGAAAACAAAGAAAGGGCAAATGATACAGTACTGTACCTCCATGGTCTGAGACTGGTGCATGGCTTTGATTGCATTCTGTGCCATTGCCCTTGTAGAAAATGTGACAAACGCACAGCCTGTGGGAACAAGGGGACAGGGAGCAGGAAAGACAAAAAACAACAAGACAAAAGGGTTGGACGCTTGTTAAACCAACACAGTCTACGAGAACGGCCACAAGACGACACTGTTCTCAGTAGTACATAAAAATAAACAACTTCTCTAGTTTATTTATTGACAGTGCTGACTTGCTAATCTGACCATGGATGAAAGAAAAAAAATTAGGTGGGGATGGGTGAGGAAAGAGAACTTTTTTCCTTTAATTTGTTTATCTATGCAAGTATTTTCTTTGTTGTTTTGGTTCTTTAGCCACAGGGTTTCAAATCAGTAAAGCTTTTATGTAGACTTTGGATTGCATAGTTTACTTCATTCAAACCATGGATTTAGTATTGCTTTCCAAAGCTTCTGTACAGGTAAATTGTGGGAATTAGAATGTCTGCCATCATTGGCAGCTGAACTTGTAATTTAGTAAAGGAGTATATAATGTGATGTTTTCCTGATTCACCAGGAACAACCATGTGAATAAGGATGTGAAAAAAACTTTACTGTGTAGCCTGTGACTAAGCGTGAAAAGACTCAGACAAAATTCAGTAATGTAGGTGGAATCTCAACATTTAAGAAAATAACACACTAAAAAATAATAAATCTCTGATGTTGGTTTTCCAAATCCTAGGTACAAGTATAATATTTTGATCTAAGAAAACTACCACCAACTTGAACAATTCTGTAGCTATGCGCATGAGTAACTGAAAAATTGCTTTTATTCCCTCCTCAGCTTTTTAAATCATAGTGAAAAGCCAGTAGGCTAATGCCTGGCCTATTTTTTCCATCCTTTTACAATTGTCAGTCATACCTACAGTGGGCATGGTACAGGTCAACTTTTTTAGTGCCTAACTCACTGCCCTTTTTACTAATAAAAACATAGCCTTCTGAGATTTACATTTTATTCTTCATGCACCCTTGGGCATCTTAAAGAAAAAGACTGTGAAATTAATGCAGATTCAGGCTGATTTTGTAATAATACCACGGCACACTAAAAGCTTAGCTAAAGCAACACAGACTTATTTTACTTGTGATCTCTAATGACTTTAAAAGTGCATTGATTTTCAGCTCCCCTTAGCCTTGCACAGTTTGAACTTGGGTTTCAGAGAATAATTTAGTGTTCCACTCAATTTCCTCAAAACATTATTATTATTGCTACTTAAAAGATTTCCAAATGAAGCAAATCTAAGCACTGAGAGGCTAAAGCATATTGTCATTTTAGAGCTAATGCATGAAAGCTACATTCTGGCATCAAAAGCACAATATTGTTGCCCCTGTGGCCAATGGGCAAAATAAACCATTTTGCAATCCAACAAGCAACAAATTATTTGGTTTATGCAAATAATTTTGAGGAATAAAATACCTTCTGTTTCTTGTTTGCTCCATGTGTACCTGGTAAGATTATCAAGTCAAGACTGTATTCACATTTTAATCAAACAACAGTAAGAGAAAGCAATGCCTGATCATTACCCAAAAGCAAGATAAAGTCAATGCATTTTTGCATCATGTGGCGTATATATAGGTTTTTTCCCCCTCTTGTAAAAACCCTTGATACAAAGAAACCTAGGCTGGCTTCTGTACTCCTGACTGATAGGTGAGCATCATATCACAAATCAGAATTCTCCTATGCAAACTGCATAGCAGCGTTGTCACTCTGCATATTTCATAGGTAATGTAACAGCTGATGAAGTCTTACTACTGTTTAGCCACACTACATGTTGCTGTACTACTCTTATGCGGCAACAAATCTCTGTCAAATAAAATCATGCATCAAAACAGCTTCCTGTACAGCAATCTAGACAAAATCTGCAGTAGAAGGGTAAATAAACCACAGTACCTCTGCTAGATTCCATGTTGCTGCTGTGCACTGAAATTAAAGAGGCCCAAATTTACCATCCATCTCAAAGTAGTTTCTCTTAAAAACTTTTCTGTTATTATCATTAACATAGGAAATAACACCAAGGATTTTAATTTTTTGTGTTGCAAATTCAATGGGAGTGAGCACAAATAGAGATATAGTGAAGGGCAGGCAAGAAACCTCATACAGAGCCTTGAATAATGTTGCTTATAATGGTCAAGAAACTGCTTTGTTCACTTCTTTTGCTCTCACTATCCAGAAGTGTGTAACATAGTGACAATTACTGAATGCAGATTTAGAATGGATAAGAAGCATGTAAAATATCAACAAAAATCAATAAGACACAGTTTATGCATTTATCACAATTTCTACCCAGCAGTACTGCTGTAAGTAACTTGCTGAGAGATGTTGCAATTAGCAGGTCTGAAAAGAAATGTGAAGCAGCAGAGAAATAAATCTGCACTCCTCTCAAAATAAAACAGCCTTTCTCTTCCCTCACTTAAGCTTGTTCTCTTTTTAACCACAAAGCCCAGCTGTTGGGAACTCCCATCACCCAACAACACCACAAAACCTCTCTCCTTACTCCTCAGCCCAAATCCGTTTGTGTTGATCCCACTGTCTTTGTCACAAAGTGAAAAGCCCTTCATAGCAGATCTTTGTAAAGTGCCACATAGTGAGCTACCAATTTGGAAGCGACTTGTTCTCTGGGCAAGGGGAATGCCTGAAGAATGAGGTTATGAGGCTTGAATATGAGCATTTGGAAACAGCATTCCACAGAGAAGACAGGACTGCGTATTAATTACAGCTTGCCAGCCAGAGGCTCCATGGTAAGGTCCCCTTGTCATTTCCAGTGGGCAGGCAATTTCCCACCAACGGACAGAGGCTATTTATAAATACCCCATTTGCCTCAATATCAGCCTAAAAATTCAGCAGACAACCTTATTTCTAAATTATTTTAAAACCTAGACTTTCATCTGTTACCATCAAGAGCCCAAACTAACTGCAAGAATTTAACCATCTTTCCAGATGGTTCTACCTGTAGCATTCGGGGGTTATTTTTTCAGCTACCACATCTTGGCACTCAAACACAAATTCTGTGCATTTGTTGTGAGTGTGCATGGGATTCTACATATTTTCTTATATGTGAACCATGGCATCCTTTCCTACATGATCAGACTGCCATGCTGGAGGGTAGCTAAGCCTGTATCATACAACGCAGTCTATTGACCTCAACCACTGAGTTTACATACATAGTTTAGATATTCAGGAAAACTATTCATCTGAGATGCTTGTAGCATTCTCAATGGCAGTACCCTTATTTTCCTATATGGGGTACTTATGCCCTTTAGGAGGGTGGTTTTGTTGAGCATCTAGAATTTAGTCAGGAGCTGGTGTCTAAGGGTTTCACTTGTTTAAGTCAGATGAGCTCTGTCTGAAAAATCTTGTACTCTTGCTGCTGTAGCAGTTTCTGAGGGGTTGGGAAAACCCTTTCCATCATACTCTAACTCACTGAATCTCATGGATACAGGTGGTCTTTTGGGAACATACTGTCAACTTTAGGACCATAAATCTCAACTGTAAGAGGACAAAATTAATTAGATTTCATGCCTCATGGTGAAAGGAAACAAGAAAGATTTCCATGGCCTCTAACCTCATCCTGTGAAACCCCACAATGATGGTAGTGCCGTGGGCTGAGATCTTCTTAACCAACAGTGAACTATTTCTGTTCTACCATACTGAGTCCCAATACTTCAATTACTCCCTTCTTACTGGCACTACAGAGATGTCTGGTAGAGAGGACAGGGAGAGGGGATATTTCTATAGCTAATGCCTCAAAATTACTTCACTTTGGACTACCAGCAACCTAATCACAAAAAAATTAAAATATCTTTCTGTAAGTGCAGCCAACCTCCAAGTCACCTTGCAACCTTTTATCACCCGTGGTTTCAAAGCATCAGGAACCCCTAACAGAAAAAAAAGTGGAGGGAGAAAGGAAGGTGAAGAGTTTTAGTTGCTTCTCCAAGGCTGCATTCACATCCCCTACACCAGATAAATGATTGACTGAGGAAAGGCTGCTGGAAGTAATTTCTTCCTGCAGACAGAAGTGGAGGGAGACACCCAGCCATGTCACTGAAAATATTTTGGAGCACATTATCGTATTTGCCATCCCATCTGAGAGAACATTTGAATTCACAGAATCCTTAACCCCCTCCTACCCCAAACTGAAAGAGAATTTTGAAGAGTGAAGAGGCTGTGAAGTTTGATGAGGGTCCTCTTCGACCCATGCCAAACCCAAGGCTTGCTGCTCAAGTGCTTGAATTATTTGAAATATTTAAAAAAGGCCCATTCCAGCTCTTGCTTCACTCTATTCTCATCTCAGGCTTTCACAGACTGTTTTCAACATTCAGTCAAGAAGTTCATGCACAGTCTAACACAATGTCAATACTTGAGAGAGGCAAAACATGTTTAAGTATGGAAGCCTCAAGGTAAGAAAGCTGTTTTCATACCTATATGAGAATCCTCTCAGAGAAAACTAATGGGGTCTACTACATGTTTTAAAGTCCCCCAACCCTCAGTGAACTCAAAGGGAGATGCAAAGCCCCTAGACATTTTTGAATCAGGCCTAGAGTTAAAAATGGAAGTTTAAAACCATGGCTTTAAAGTTCTGAAGATGAAAGAGAGGCAGATCCAATCAATTTTTTACAAAATAAAATACAGTGACCCCTCTGACACAGAAGAAAGCTCAAGAGATTTTCAAAGTCATCTGAACAATTGCAGCCATGTATGGTTGTAAAAATAAGCTCTAGTGGTGTTAAAATATTTCTAGGTGAGATTGCAAGGTAGACTTTCCCTTATTTACACTGTGCTTATATAACACAGTCTGAAGGAAGGAACAGCCTGAAAAACAGCACTTTTATGAAAACACCATTCACAAATCTGTTTTGGTGGTTAAAATCCATATCAGCTACAAATTAAAACACAAGACTGTGAATTTTACAGACATTTTGTCATTAACTGTTGCCTAAAACACACAACAAGAGTGAATGAAAATGCAACAACTGAGCCCAAAGTAAAGCATTTTGAAAAAGTCACAGTGAAGCTCTTCAGTTTCTGTGTACCAGGTGCATAAAGGTATGCTTTATGGCTTTATTGACTTCTCTTGACTCAGGACCAGATAACAGACTCTAGTTTTGAACATTCCTCAAACTTGTGGCTTCCTCAACTTACTTCTAATTGGACAGTCAACTGCTCTGCAAAGTACAGACGTCAAGAACTGGAATTTACACAAAACCAGAATCAAATGATTCCCAAACTCTGCCTCTATGACCCTCTCATTGGAATTAAAAACTCTGGTAAATTATTTCATTTCAGTATTCCCTCTAGGGAAGGATTGCAACAAAGCTTCAGTAATGGAAATCTGAGATGCAGTTACTGGCCAAAGGCCAGCAGAGACACTGGTCACTTGGATCTGTTTGTTGCTTTCTGGCTTCAAAGGAGCTTCAGCAGGGGAGAAAGAAAATTAAATGTGTCATAATAATTGGAAAAAAATTAAATGTTGCCACATTGCAGCAAAAGAAATAATGGGTGGAAGTGCTTCAGAAATGCAATTACAAATTCAACACTTCCACTGTCCTTGTGTCCCATCACTTACTGACACAGAAATCAGTAGATGGCTCCTAACTCAGGCTGTTCCCATGGCTGGCACGTCATGTTACTTTAGCTCAGAAAGCAGTAAATATCCGTAAAGAAAAACAAACAGGCAGGAAACCTCCTCATCTACCCTTCACTGTAATTAATTATGATGCAAATACAAAACTTCTTTTGCTAATTAATGAAGAAACCCTGTGAATCTGAAAGTTATGAATGGATTTTCATGAAATTAAATTGCCTGACTGTTGTATAACTCTCTGTGTCATTTCTAACCTGCTCTTAAAAGCAAATTAAAAAAACAAAAAATCCTTGTAGTCAATGTCTGGAGAAATATTCACTTGTCCCATGTGTCTGCTGATATTTACTTAAAAAAAGCAATACAATTAGGAGACTAGAAGATGTAGAAATATGCACTTTGAGGTGTTACCATCCATATATACATGTTACTAGCAGGTTTTTTTCAGAGCATGCCATTAACCAGTTGTCTTTTTTTCTGGTATCTGTTGTATAAATCTGCACTTAGCAGAATAATTTGCTGTGTGGTGTCCTGTGATAAGGATAAGAGGAATTTTTTATCATCAATGTCAAAGAAACACAGAATGCTAAGGATTGGAAGGGATCTCTAAAGATCATCTAGTCCAATCTCCCCACCAGAGCAGAATCACCTAGATCAAGTCACACAGGATCATGTCCAGGCAGGTTTTAAATGTCTCCAGAGGAGGCTCTACAACCTCCCTGGGCAGCCTATTCCAGTGCTCTGTCACTCTCATTGTGGAGAAATTCCTTCTCATATTTACGTGAAACCTCCTATGCTCCAGCTGACACCCATTGCCCCTTGTCCTATCATTGGATGCCACTGAGAAGAAACTGACTTCTTCTTCCTGACACTTGCCCTTTCAATACTTTCAAATATTAATAAGGTCACCCCCTCAGTCTTCTTTTTTCCAAGCTAAAGAGACCCAGCTACCTCAGCCTTTCCTCATAAGGGAGATACTTCACTCCCTTAATCATTTTTGTGGCTCTGTGCTGGATTTTCTCTCAAGCAGTTCTGTGTCCTTCTGGAACTGGAGGGCCCAGAACTGGACACAATATTCCAGATGTGGTCTCACCAGGGCAAGGTAGAGGGGGAGGAGAGCCTCTCTCAATCTACTAACCACATCCCTTCTAGTCCTCCCCGGGATGCCATTGGCTTTCTTGGCCACAAGAGCACATTGCTGGCTCATAGTCATCCTGCTGTCCACCAGGACCCCAATGTCACCTTTCCCTACACTGCTCTCCAATAGGTCAGTTCCCAACCTATACTGGTACCTGGTGTTGTTTTTGCTAAGATTCAAGACTCTATACTTACCCTTGTTGTACCTCATTACATTTCTCTCTGCCCAGCTCTCTCATCTGTCCAGGGCTTGCTGAATGGCAGCACAGGCCTCTGGTGTATCAGCCACTCCTCCCAGCTTTGTGTCATCAGCAAACTTGCTGGCAGTGCACTCTAATCCTGCGTCCAAGTCGTTAACGAATATACTGGATAGCACTGGTCCCAGTACCAACCCTTGGCAAACTTGATTAGATACAGATCTCCAACTAGACTCTGTCCCATTGACCACTACTCTCTGGCTTCTATCCTGCAGCCTGTTCACAATCCACCTCCCTACATGATTATCCAGACCACACTTGCTCAGTTTGGCTGCAAGGATGCTGTGGGAGATCGTGTCAAATGCTTTGCTGAAGTCAAAGTAGGCCACATCCACTGCTTTGACATCATCAGTCCACCTGGTTATGTCTTCATGAATTCCTTTTGGTGAAGTCATGCTGACTCTTGTCCTTGACATTCCTGGAGACAGCACCAAGGACAAGATGAGGTGAGGCTGACCAATCTATAGTTACCCAGTTCTTCCTTCCTGCCCTTTTTGAAGATTGGAGTGACATTTGCTATCTTCCAGTTCCCAAGCACCTCTCCTGTTCCCCTGAATTACCATAAATGATGAAGAGTAGCCTAATCATGACTTCCACCATCTCCCTTGGCACTTGCAGGTGCATCCCACCAGGACATCATGTATTTGTGCACATCCAGACTGCTTAATTGGTCTCTAATGCAGTCCTCATCAACCAGAGCAACCTCTTCTTTTGTCCTGACTTCCTCTACTGCCTCAGTGGTCTGAGGCTCATCAGGACAGCCTCCAGGAGTATAGACAGATGCAAAAAAAGCATTTGGTATCCTTGCCTTCTCTGTATCCTCTGTCACCAGAGCACCCATCTCAGGGGGCCTACATTGCTTGTAGTGTTAGTTTTATCAGCAACGTAATTGAAGAAGCTCTTTCTGTTGTC
>VZRI01006606.1:32846-48658 GCA_013397515.1 Upupa epops | reverse complement strand
CGTGAGACGGCGGTAGCCGCGGGGCGACTCGGAGCCCCTCCCTTGTGCCGCAGGGTGCGGCCGCTTGGGGGGCGGTGGCTCCTCGCTCCCCACCCCCTCAAGGATAGCGGCCTTGCTGAAAGACCGCGGGGATGGGGGCGGTGAGGAAGATAGAGGCGGTGAGGGGAGAGGGGTTGCCCGGCTCTGGAGGAAGCGCGGCCTCCGCCGCATCCGCCCTGACGAGTGTCCCGGACGGGAGCCATCTTCCCCAAAGCCGAGGGGTTCTAGGCCTGGCCTAGAAAGCGCTGCCGGGCTCTCGGCAGAGCGGGGTAGCTGAGACGAGCACCCGTCCTCCCCGTCAGCCAGGGCCCCTCTCTGCAGCCCCTCGGGGCCTGGCTGCCCTTAATCGGGTCCGATTGGAGTCAGCAGTGCTGGGAGCAGACAAAAGCGTCGAGGAGACCCCGCCGGACGGAAACGCTGCTCTGAGCAGATGCAACGGCGGCTCGGAGCCGTTTTAATGTACTTGCCTTTTTTATTTCTCTGCTCAGAGAAGAGATAACGATGAGAACGGAAGAGATACAGAAATACGTTAAGCGTATGCAGTGTGCTGCCTTACCTATTTTTTCTGGCTTACAAAACAAATGGCCGGGGACTCCTTTCATAAGGGAAGGTGGAACAGATCAGACAGCTATTATTATGCTTCACAATCGTAGATTTTTGTGTTAGCTTGCCCACACTAAAAGTTTGCATCTCCATTTGCTGAAACTGCCACGTTTTCTGGAATTACTAGCTCCTGACAGTTTTAACTGCAGTTCCAGCCTTGCTCGAGTCATGCTCAAACACTTGTCCCTGTGTGTTTTGACACACTTGCCAAGCTTATTTGCCTTTAGTACAGAGATTACATACTGAGGCCTTCCCATTAGTTTCTTGAACATGTTCTAGATATGTCTAGTAAATAAACTTCTAGTCCATCCAGACCTGACAGACAGGATGTGCTTCTAATCTCCCTGCTTCCTATAAAGCCCCAGCTGAAGCATCTATGGCTGGTCTGCAGTGTGAAGCAAAGCTAATGGGAGTTGCAGATGAAGCTGCTAAAAGTCTGGTGAGACTTGCAGCTCTTGTTTAAAATAGACTTGTCTGAACAAGCTAGCTACCACCTCTGCAATACACAAACCTAGTTTAGAATTGACTACGCAGCATATCAGGCTTCATCTTGCTTCAGAACCGGAGAATTCCCCAGTCAAAGCAGTATTTCTCATAGTGATCTCCTTTTTGGAACAAGGTCTGGGTTGTCGTCTTTAAGATGCTTTCCAGTTGCTGCAAATGAGCTTGCTTTTGGGCAAAGAGTCTAGGCCTTCTGGCAAAGTGTGGTAATGCCAGCAGGAGGGCATCACTTGGTATCAAAAGAGCATTGGGTTTTCTGCTTTTGTGCCTTGCCACAAGGTTCACTTTCTTTGCTGGTGGATTAAATGAGTTCCACAGTCTTTGGAGGACCGTGCAAATTATTTTTCTTGGTTGTTAGTCAATACTGTTCCCAAATCTGTGTAATTACAAGGTACATGTGCCTCATATACAAGATGACAGCCTTCTGACAGTTGGTAGTGTGGGTGTCTGGCATGTTCTTACTTGCCTTGTCAGAATATCACTATCAAGAGGCTCCTGCTGGGAGCAAGGGCTGACCTAAGCGATCTCATGCTGGAGAGCCTGCAGACAGCCAAAACTTGCATGTAAAGCTGTTCAGAGCCTTCCGCTCGCCTGACTGTTCAGTATTCATAGCGATCTCTAGGAAGGATACCTCAGTAGTGAGTATCTGGGATGCTCAGAAAAAGAGCCTCCTAAGCCTGTTTTTAAGGATGAGGGTTAAACTTCAGGTTAATGAGGATGCCTGGAGGGCCACAGGAAAATTATTCCAGAAACTTGTGTTTATAATAGCTGATTTCTTAGAAGCTTTGCTTTCCTGCAAGAGTCCTGTAACATAAGAGCTCCCACCTGCATTATCTTAAAAACATGTAATTCAGCACAGGAATGGGTGCTAATCAAAACCACTGTCTACCTTGGTTCCTGTTTTCCAGCAGTGTTACTGGAATTGCCTTTTGTGAGTATTGCTTGTTCTGCCTTCCTTGATAATTCTATCATACTTCACTGGAGCTCAGAGAAGGTGATGATTTCCTCTTTGGCTGAAAGCAGAGGAAATGACCTCCAGGAATTCAGGGGAGATTTTTTTTCTAGTTTGGTTTTTTTAGGGTTTTTCTTTTGTTTTATAATCACTTTCTTCCTCATCTCTCCTCATTTAATCAATAACCCATGTTAATAGAGTTTTGATTCCTTCTCCAGTGCCTCCCCCCTCCAAAAGAAGAGACCAAGTTGCCTAGTTGGCAAGATCTGTCTGCAAGTGATATGCAAATAACTGTGCTTGTTGCTGGTTTATGGTGTGCAAATAATGGCCTCTTACACAAGAGCAGTAAAAAGGCAGTTAGTTATGTTTCCTATCATGCTTCAGATCTGAGTTGAAGATTTGGACTTTCACATGCATAGGCTGCCTGGTCTAAAAGGCAGTGTCTGTCTCTGCAGCTGTGTAGGTAGCAAAGGACATGGGCCTTCTGGCACTTGAAAAGTCACTGGTGTTCCCACACCGGTGCTGGTCTTTGGGGTGAAGTTAAACTAGTTATTTCATGCTTTGCCTCCTTTCGTACTAAACAAGGTGGGGAGTTTGTATCAGATGGATTTCTTGAGTGCTCAATAGCAAATGAAAAGCAAAACATGTTTAAGATGCCTTTATTTTTACTCACCCCCATTTTTACTGAGGTGGTTGTCCGTAGTTGGCAAAATCTCCCAGTATGTTAGCTGTAGTCAGGTGCTGTGACCCCCTCCTTTCTGCTAGGTGCTCTCACAACTAACTTGGCTTGTTTTTTTCCTTCAAAGTCTTACTACTGATGGTGTCCCAGGTTACAGCGTGGCAGTGTAAGGGACCGCATTGTGAAGGCTGCTGTCCAGAACAGTTGGGTGGTAATAGGTTTAATTGGAAAAATATTTGTTGCAGAGATGTACTGTAACATGTTCTTGAGTCAGATGAAAACGCCACATGGTTGCACAGGCAGTTCTGGCAGTGGCAGGGGATTTTGAAGGTGGATAGGAGGGATGGTTGTGCCTAGCATAGGAGAAAGGAGTTGTTTGCTTAAGAAACTGAGAACCAAATACATGGCAGTGATGTGACTTGGGACCATAGTGTTCTCATATCTGCCTTTGCGATTAAACACAGCATTCTGTACTAAGTTCTTGGTGTTGTACTCTGGAAAAATTGCTGATACTTTTCCAAGAAGTAAAAGTTTCCACTTGAGTAGCTGTGGATAGTCCACTAGTGTATACAGGGTGTCTGCATGCTTCCCAAACAAAACAAGGCAAGAACTGGTCCTTGAAATAACATGTACAAAGACACCGCTGAGACCTCTCTAAGGTTCTGATCACAGGAAAGAAAACCCTTACTGTAAAATTGTCAGTAATTCAAATTTAGTCCTTCAGACTTGTCTTGAGGCAAACTAAATTGTTAGTTTAAATTCTTCTTGGCTGTCTCGTAGTTGATGAGGGGACAAAGACTTTTCTTAAGTAAAATATTCTAAATATTCAAGGAAAATCTGGAGTTCCAAGTCCTTCCTAACAAAAGAAGAGGCAAATTTCATTGTGTCAGAGTTGTATTTCAGTGCAGGCTTGCAACAAATCCAGTTTATTAGGCGTCTGGCATGTGTCTGTCTCCTGAAATGGCTTTCTGTATATGGGGATTTTCTTGAGAAAGCTTTTAGGATTATTCCTCTGTCTTCCCCCCCATTTAGATTAAATTTCAGTTGTAGAGTGCTTGATAATGAAGGCTGAATGTTCAAAGCTATTAGTGGGGGCAGCCGGGGATGGCTCTTGCAGCTGGAAGCTTGCTAGATGGAAGGCTGCCGCTTCTGCCTCCCTGTGTGGGGATGGCATTCTGCTTTCACAAGACTTGTGCAGCGCTTTGCTCTGTCGGTAGAAATGGTGGCTTTGTGTGAGGAATAAGAGCTGCTGTGTTCCTGCAGCGCATGCTGAGAAGGCATTTAATGCAATGATTACCTCATGTGCCTACAGCAGTCCATATGAAAATACAATGAGGATACTGCTGTAAGTGCCCCAGAATAACGTACAAGGCCACGCCGCCTCTGCAATAGTTGAATGGAGGTAATTGGGGAAAACTCATTTGTGCTGAGTCCCTCGGTTAAATGTACTCTGGCCATTCTTGCCTCAGTGCTAGGGCAGGCTGCCCAGGGAGGTGGTGGAGTCAACATCCCTGAAGGTGTTTAGAAAATGAGTACGTAGAGCACTTGAGGCCATGGTCTAGCCGTTAGGGAGATGTTGGGATGAGGGCTGGACTTGATGATCCTGGAGGTCCTTTCCAGCCACGAGGATTCTTTGATTCTGTGAGTGGTTCCATGAATATGCTGTAGTGGCATCTGCTTTGTTACCAGTTTTCCCATCTGATAATTGATTTGCCTCCTTGCAGTTGCCTTATTTCAGTGAGCTTTATGGGCCCTGCAGTTAAGATTCTTGATATCTGTAGATGCAGACTGGGTATTTGAATCCTTTCTCTGCAGTTGTGTCCTGAGAATGGTTTAAAGTTGATGTTCTGTCCTCTGTGACAAAGTCCCCAGCTGATGGCTGTGTCTCCCAGAAGTACCTGCAATTGGTACTGTCCCATGTACAATCACCTGTGTGTTGGTCCAGAGTTAAATAACTGCTTTTGCACTGAAAAAGGAACAAAATCAGAGTAGCTGTTGTAGCCCTGCAGTGTTAAAGCCAGAATGCACTAAACACAAATGACTGTGCTGTGTTGAATCCTCTGAGCACAGAGATACTTGGCCAAAGAGAGAAAATTGAGACTAATAAATAAACATTTGAGTCATTACTGGTGGAGTCTTTTCACCAGCTGTTCTTCTAGACAGATGAGCAGAGACAGGTTAAAATACTGGTTCAGAATATGTATTTACAACTGGCATTTATCCTTGTTCCAGTGCTCTCATCCCACTGCTGTCTTACTGAACGGCTGTAACCATCTTACAGTAAATACTGCTGAGGGTTAGGGGTTTTTTTTGCTTTCAGTATGTTTACAAAACTAGTCATGGCTGGTACAAGCCTGGGGTTGAAGAGGAAGTCCTACACTTAGATCCTCTTTTTGGAAGCAGTTAGTTGCGCTGTAATTATGGGAGCTCATACCATGACACAGCTATAGTGTTTTTTGAGATGGATGATATCTGCAATATAATCATAGAATAATCCTGGTTAGAAAGGACCTTCTAGATCACCGTGTCCAACCATCCCCACACCATCAAAAAACCTCAGTCCCTGAGAGGTTGAAAAACACAATAACCCCTCCATGTTGCCATTCTAGCAGGTCATGAAGCACCATGGCCAATGGTTCTTCAACACCTCCAGGGATGGGAATTCCACCACCTCCCTGGGAAGACCCTGCCAGCACCCAACCACTCTTTCTGCAAAGAATTTCTTCCTGAGATCCAATCTAAACCTTCCCTGCCTCAACTGCAGACCATTGCCCCTGCTTCTGTCAGCAGTCACCACGGAGAAGAGGCCAACACCCACCCCTCCACAACCTCCCTTCAGGTAGTTGTAGAGGGCAATGAGGTCCCCTTTCAGCCTCCTCCAAACTCAGCCTGCCCAGTTCCCTCAGCCTCTCCTCATATGACTTGTTCTCTAAACTTCCCACATGCTGGGTAGTTCTCCTCTGGACCCGTTCCAGCATTTCAATGAGGGGCCCAGAACTGAATGTCACCCCCTCTTTGTGCTGGGTGTGTACAGCACCTGTGAAAAGCTTTGGAAAGCTAAGAAATCCAGTTGTTACTGTTGTCCTGTCAGCGTCTGGTCAGTCACAGTTACCAGCTGCACTCTTAACAGTGAATTTTGAGTTTCCAGACTAAATACTCTCAACATTTTTGGAATCTGAAATGCAGCAGCGCTCAGTTTCTTTATAAGGAAACAGCTTGCCTCCTGACTTAGAAATGTTCCTGGCTTTGCAGCAGCAGAACCATACGCTCTCGACTGCACAGTTCGCATCAACATGCAGCTTCATTGCTGCTGCTTTCTTCTGGCTTCTGTCTTCTGTGGAGAGGAGTTGGTGCAGGGAGATAGTCATTGTGGTCTTGAAGAACAGATTAAGAATTAACAAAGGAAGAGCTAGGTGACGTGAACAGCTTTTATGTAGTGACTAGTCTCGTTCCCATACTAGTTGAGGCTTTCTAAGCATTTTCTACGTGCTTAGCTTGAAAGGTTTACAAATAAACCCCGAGTCCTAATGCCTGTGGTCAGCTACTGAGGTGCCATTGGCTAGAAGACAAATTTTAGGAGGAGTAGGGGGTGAAACATCTTGACTTCACTGGATTTGTCCTTACTGAATGATAGAATAGTTCTAGTTGCTGCACTGTTTGCTTTATTAGAGCAACCTTGTATTATTTAGAGTCTTCCCAAGGAGCTCTTGTCTGAACCAACCACAGGAATTGGGAGGACAAAGACCTTTATTCCTCTTTAGCACTCAGTCATACTAAGTGCAGCCTCGGTGTGGAGGAGGTGACACAGGAATGAGTCACTTTGGGTTAATGTTTGCACTTTTGCTCGAATTTATCCTGGAATAGGTTTTCTCTGCTTGCTTTCTTTCCTTCTTGGAGATACGCAGAAGGGTGGCTGCCTGCCAGGCAGCTGAAGCACAGTGTGAAGCACATTGACTTATTCCCTGTTCTCTTATCCCAAAGTGCAGAGGATTCTGGATAGATTACCCCTAACAGACAAGTCATGCATTGTAAATCTTGTGGGAGAGTAAACCCCAGAAGAGCACTGTTCTCCATGCTAAAGAAAAGCTTCTGTCTCAGATTTGCTGCTCTGAGATTGTCTTGGGTTTGCACGACCAGCACTTGGAAGATTTAGCTGCCGAACTCCATAGTAGTAGATTCTACCAGCTTGCCAGCTCTCTACACTGGGTGAGCGACGCTATGCCAGCCACTAGATGTTACTAAAGAAGAGGTGTCAGTTAAAAAAGGAGAATCTGAGCTCATCTGTGGTTCTATGTCTTCAAGGCTCGAAAAAAAACCGCATGTTAAGAAGTTGTCTGATCAGTAACCATCTTTCAAGGACAGCTCTCGGATTTACAGCTGAACTCTGCTGTCTTTTCAGAACACTTCTAGTGTTAAGAATTACAATGTCTCCCACAAAGAGAATCCATAAAGCACATGTTTTGTGGCTGAGCTTAAGGAAGGACAAAATAAGCAACAACCTTTACCTGACTGTTTAATGCTCTAGTGAGAAGTAGCAGTTTACACAGAGGAAGGAGGGTGATTTCCCTTCTGAGATAAGAATTGCTGTGTCTCAAGATAATGCCATCTGATTTCAGAAGACCAAAAACCAGCAGGGAAGAAGCAGTGGTGTAAAATGCAGGTAGCATTTTGAACAGATATAGATGAGTGTTGGACAGGCTTAAGTTTGGTCTCTACTCCTTTGACAGTGATGTCCTTCCAGCTTTTAAGCTGTCCAACTTCTCTATGCAAAGAAATCCTCCTCTGATACAAATGCTTCTACCCTGTTACTTCTCTTTTTTTCCCTCATTCCCAAAAAAGCAGCAGACTGAAAATGCTCTTCATCCTCTGTCATCCTTGCCAGGTCTTGTCCTCTTTATTCTGTGCCGCTTCCTTTAACTTTAGGTTGGTAGTGCTGCGTCGGCATCTTTTGTTATAGCTAGGACAAGGAGTTACCACTAAGTAACTAGAATTTCTCATCAATAATTGAGAAGGCAGGCGATTTGTTTTAAAATCTGATGCAGAGCTGCTGGGATTTAGACTTTTTAATGGTTAGAGTTTAATGGTTACTAGTCTGAAGTTCTCTGCTTAAAACCTGGAATCCAGAGCAGCCTCTGCAAGCTGGCTCGTTCAGCTAAAAACTGTCTCGCTACAGTCCCAGTGCTCTACATCTGTCTTGATCTATAAACCAAATCCATATGACGGGTGTGGGATTTGGGCATGTTTTACCTCCGTTCCTAAAACTATTAGCAAGGAAACTCTGAACAGAGGATCCTGCTCATGGACTCGATTGTCTAGCCAGCCTGAAATGGCTAACAAAATTAAGGTGCTCTAATAGCAAAGGATCTGCTGCAGCTGAATCTCTGAGGACAAGGGCTGGACATGAGTGTAAAGCTATCCCAAACCAGCATTCTAACATAAACTGGATTGTGCCTTCTTCAGAACAGTTTTGGTCTGCTAGATAGCTGTAGGCAGCATTGAGACTGCAGATTCTTTACTTGGCTTTGAAAAAGCAGCTTTTCCTCACAAGACTCTCAGGCCACTGGTGATTATTGCCGGTGTCTTCTAGCCTCAGATGTAAGACAGCACAATAATATAGATTTGAAATGTGCAGTGGTAGCCATAAAGGTCATTGTTGTTGTCCTTGCAGGCATCTGGAGTACAAGTTGCCGATGAGGTATGCCGCATCTTCTATGACATGAAAGTGCGGAAGTGCTCTACGCCTGAGGAAATTAAGAAGAGGAAGAAGGCTGTCATCTTCTGCCTCAGTCCAGACAAAAAGTGCATTATTGTGGAAGAGGGCAAAGAGATTCTGGTGGGAGATGTCGGTGTGACAGTTACCGACCCTTTCAAGCACTTTGTGCAGATGCTTCCCGAGAAGGATTGCCGTTATGCCCTGTATGATGCAAGCTTTGAGACCAAGGAATCCAAAAAAGAAGAGCTGATGTTTTTCTTGTGGTAAGTAAGCCACAACTTGCTCCTTCTTAACATGCAGTCTGAGCTCTGTGGGCGAGGCCTCTGAGCATTCCTTACTGCCCAGGCTGGCAAGACAGCAGCCCTGCAGTGAGCCAGACAGCGCAGTGCCTGTGTTGTGAGCCACAAGATGTGTCATTTGTTCGTAACTGCCTAGGATAGACGTTGTTTCTGTGTGCGCTGGCTAAGAAGCGTCACTAATGAACTCTCCTTTGTGTATTCCCCTAGGGCACCAGAACAAGCACCCCTCAAAAGTAAGATGATCTATGCAAGCTCCAAGGATGCAATCAAAAAGAAATTCCAAGGTATGTAATCCACCTACTGCTCCTAGCTGTGCCATGCCCCCAGAATGCTTGTGCACTGAGGCTCAACTAATCAGCATGGGGTTTATTTTTGAGATACCAGTGAGAGGTGAAATGTCCTGTCCAGAGCTAAAATGAAGTCTGGCTAAAACACTCATGAATTTTAGAAGCACTGGTGCTGTGCTCAGGACAAAAGCAGGCTTTGCTATGTTAAAAGAGCAGCACATCTGCACCACACAGGCTAGCAGGCCTTGGCTTCCTAGCAAGGAGCTGGATTTTGTGCAGAGCTGCTTCTGTGGCAGAGGATTTTGAGCTTAGTGTCCATTGAAATACACAGTCTCAGACTTACTGTGCTGTAGCTGTAGTAGTCATTAATAACTACTCGATTTAAAGGTGGAGTTTGGATTACTCTTTTCAAAAGAGATTGCATCTCCAGGTAGAGAGGCGAAGTTCTGATCGGCCTGTCAAGGCACCGTTAACCCAAGAGTAAACAGCTAGCTGCAGCATTCAGAAATTTCATGCTAAGTTGGTCATTATGATGGCTCAGAGCCAGGTAGCATCGCCCCCGCCTTCAGTTCCTCATGCTGCGCCGGGCCAAAACCCCGCAGAGTGCGAGACTGGCAGGATCCTTGTGCAGCAGTGCCAGCCTTCACAGGACAGCTCACCAGTGGCTTGGAACTAACAGGAGATTGTGTGGACACTGGAAAAGGCCCAAACCTGTTGACTCTTTAGACCAGCAAAGCTTTCTGGTCTCTACCTCTTGGGTTCTCTCTCTGATTCTTTCATCCACCTCTCCAGAGCCAGCCAGAGCTGACGCTCAGCTGTCTCTGTGTGCTTGGGTGCAGCTCCCTCAGTGGCTGTATCCAGGTAGCACTCTAAATAAGACGTGTGCTCAGCATATGGCCTGCGAGAGAACGGCCAACAGTGTGAGCACTGATCTGGTGTTCCCACATCGCTGTCTGGTGTCGAATCACAAGTCTTCCCTGGAAACATCCACGTTCCTGAGTTATGTCAGGACTTACCTGCTCGCATGACTGGGTTTTTCCTCTAACATCACTACTGAGTGTGTTTGTGTGATTGCAGTGCTGCATTGAGTGTTCTGCCTCTTTTTTAGGCATAAAGCATGAATGCCAAGCAAATGGGCCAGAGGACCTCAACCGAGCTTGCATTGCTGAGAAGCTAGGAGGCTCCCTAGTCGTAGCTTTTGAAGGAAGTCCCGTGTAGATGTCATACAGTGCCACAACTCTACAAGCATTCCATGTTTTAATATATCAGTTATGTAAAGCAACCATTCTAGGCAAGGGTTTCACTAACTGTAGGGAAGCTGTCTTGTAGAATAAAGTAGATTTTGGAGATGTAGCTCGTATGTACAAATGACCCTAAATAAATCAGATCTACGGATTTATCTCGGTGTATTAATATTTGCATTGGTTGTCCAACCCAATACGGTCCCCCCACGGATTAACAGACACTAAAGGCGTATAACTGGTTTGCTCTAATGCAGCGCTGGATCTTGGGCTGAAAAGAGGTGGGTGGGGAGGTGAGAACAATCTGACTCCTGTTCTTACTCTTCTAAATTCTAACCAATAAATTCAGTCGAGTTGTCGTGAGGCTACCGGCCAAATTGCCAAACTCCAAGGTTTTCCCCTGTAACGTTAAGGTAAAACTTCAGACGTGTAGCTCAGAGTTAGGCCAGAGAACCTGTTGGTTCTCTGGGTTATCCTCTTAGTGCTTGCAGTTGCAGCGCAGTACTAACGCAGGCTAATTCTGATGTTAAGTAGGTAACACGATAGACACCTTTTCTGGATCAATACTCCTGATCTACTCTCTCGTAAACTCACAGCGCAGTAAGAATATTTAAAGGTTCACTCCTGTAGGTTCAGTTTTCTTGTTCTGAAGTGTCTTGAGGTCTCCTCCAGCCTGAATGATTCTATAAAATTGCTTTTCTCTTGGCATAGTTTAGTTTAGAACTACCTTTTAGTTTCTCTACCACACACTTCCTAGCGGATTGGATGCTTCGGAAGCTTTTACAAGCGCTGAGTTCTCGTGTCGGAGCTCTCCAGCTATGGGTGGTACCATGAGAAGGAACCACAACTTAACGGAGCGGTATTCTTAGCCTGAATCTTTGGTCGCTCGGTCTATCTGTCCATAATTAACTGTTGATTTAACTTAGAACCAATCAGCCTGACTAACACGGCTTGATCTGGGCTCTTTTTTTTTTGTCTGTTAGCTTCTTTAAGTTTGTAGATTTGCATGGAAATATCACCTACTAGAAAGTTTGACCTGACATGCCTTTTGTACGGGGTTGGGGTGGGGGGGTAGAGAACATTTCTGTGCCAGCTACAGAGCTCTTCCAGGCTTCCATGTTTCACCGGTGGTTGATTAAAGCTGTTTCCTTTGTGTAACGTGTACATGGGAGTTGCATAGAGTTTTTTCCTGTATGTCTGTAGAGAAAAAGAGACAAAAAAAATAACCAATAATCAAAAACCCTTAGCCTCTAGTGCGTTACTGTGCTGTGTTCTGTGCGTGCCAAATCTGCAGAGCTTAAATAAATGGGGTTTCCCCTCCCCGGGTCGGTGACTGATTCATCTCCGGCTGCTGGATGAGCCCTCCGGGAGCAGGGGCAGCGCTGCTGGCTGAGCGTGCCCGTGGCCTGTGTAAGCTGGACGCTCGGGGAGCTGGTATGCCTTCTGCAGCATCACCCTGTGCTGCTCCCAGGGGAGGAAGCAGGGTGGAAGGAGGAGCTGGTGGAGGGAATTGGGAGGGAAAGCAAATGTGCTGCCTTCCTTCCTCCTGCTCCATTCTCACAGCTGAGCCCGTGTTCTCAGGTCCCTGACAGCACCTGGGCTCTGCCTTTTAAGCTTCAGCCCCCAGTTTCCATGGGTTGGGGAAACATCTCCTCGTACTGCAGCCCGAGTAGGATAACCCCAGCACTTAGCAGTTACTTTGTGCTGCTGTCCCTTGCAGGGAACCGAGGGAGCTTTCCATGGCCTGGGCAGTTACAGGCTGCCCCTTCTCTCTGCAAGCCCTCTGTCAGATGTGCTGGGACAGACAGCCCTAGTGTCCCCGCAGCTCCCCAGCAGAGCAGTGCACTGCACCGCTCATCTGCGTGAGCAGGGAGACAGCAGATCGTTACCCAACCGGGCACGTGCCCTCGCTGCCCCCATAAAACCTTGAATTCGAGGCAGGCACTGACCACTCGCTCTGACCTGGCACCCACGCGAGTCACAGGCTTGGGAGCCCAAGGTTCTGCGATGCAGAGATCCACCAGAGCAAAGCTTCCTGAGTTGGAGAGGTGCAAACCACAGCCTGGTTTGTGGGGGTGATGCTAGTCTCTGTTTTAACTCTGAGCTCATGCAGCTGGAGTCAGGCATCGTCCTCATCAGCTGGCTCCTCCCTGCCTAGGTGGCTGCGCTGCTGGTTTCTGTCCAAAGTCCAGGTTAAGATAAGGAAACTGGAGTGAAGGTGTGGGAGTGGTGCTGCTGCCTGGCAAACAAAGGGAACTCCCAGCCGAGATTCAGCTGATAACTGGTGCCTCCAGACTCCAGCATCTTGGAAGAGACAGCAGCCCAGCTGACACCCTGTTTAACTTCGGCCTGAGCTTTCCCTCTTTGGAAAAGATGCAGAAGGTAGGAGGGTGCTTCCCACAACAGAAAGACTCTTTGAATCTAGGGCCTGGAGAACAAAGTACCTTAGTCCCTGGACTTTGGGGGGGTGAGATGCCCGAGTTGGCACTGCAGGCCTTGGCTCTGTGTCATCCCCCAGTTCCAGTAGATGTAAGAGGCTTAACTGCTTTGGGAGGACCCTCACGGCAAGTCCCAGGGTGTACGGGCCTGTCTGGAAGAGCGCTCCTGTCCTCCAGGGCAGGCAGTAACTCTTCAGAGCTCTAATGTCGAGGAGCTAGTGGGCCAGACAGTGTTTCCTCCTGTGACTGTTTGAAACCCTTCCAGTTTCTCTCCCGGATCACCCAGACCTGGAAAGGCAAGGCAAGCAGGGCGGGACAGCGCTCTCCTACGGCTTGGCGGGTTGCTGGAGAGAGAAACTACTTTCTCACAGCACTACCTGAAGAAGAAAGAGCTGAAGATGATGTTCCTGAGACACCTCAGGGCCACAGCAGCTCAGGGAGTGCAGCTTGGCTGCAGCAAACCTTTTCAAGCTTGCGTGTGAGCAAGAGTTCCCCCCAAGCCGTTTTATCAATTACACTGAGAAGGAAGATACAGATGGGAGGTGGAGACGGGTAATTCGGTCCTCCGGGCGAGCAGCAGATGGTGTAAGCGTGATTTAGCTGTTCTAACAAAGGTGAGCTCGAGGATCTAAGCTGTGGCTCGCTAAGCTCACAGTACCCGGGGTGAAGGGCAGCTCCAGCAGTGGCTGAAGTCAGCAGGAGCCAGCAGGAGCCGGTGTTCCCACCCAGAATTACCCCAGCTGTGTAACTGCCTGATCTCTATCAATAAAAGACCTGCCTGCAGCATCCTGGGGTGCCCTGAGTCACAGGCCGACAGGCAACAAGGCAACCGCTTGCCTAAACCCTTGGCAAAGCCCACGCCAACCAACTCGCCTTGGTTGAGGGCTCTGGGGTTACTGGTTGGACTTGATCTTAGAAGTCTCTGCAGAATGGATCTGAAAAGCCCACCAGCTCCTGGGAGCGCTGAGGCTGGACAGTCCCCAGCCCCCTGTGCTGGCAGGCAACACTTGGGTGTCTTCTACCCATTCAGTCTGTCCTTCCACCAAGGTGCCAAGGGAAGAAACCTGCCCCAGCTGTGACTGTTGAAACCTGAGCTAAACATCTGTCCTCAGTGAGATGGGGGGGGAGTTCAGCTTGAACAGGATCAGCCCTTCCTTTGCTTCCTAAAACAGCCAGCACAGCGATGTGTCCTGACAGGGCACCACGTCTACCCACAGGGGACACCAGAAATGCTCTCCCGTGGCTTCTGGAGCCCCATCGGAGCCCACCTGCCCCACAGCACCCTCTGACTGCCTTCCCTGCTGTGGGGGCTTTGTTACCCTCTTCCTGCTGCCTCTGGGTAGCTGCTGCCTTGCGCAAGAGCTCGAAGGGAACCAAACTGGGAAAGCAAAGACAAAAAGCAGAGGGTTGCATCACTTCTCTGCTCCGGGGGCTGTGGGGCCTCTCCTACCAGCAGCTCGGTGAGGGTTGAGGCCACCCTAAGACAGCTCTCTGCATCCTGCAGGTGTTTTTGCAATCCCCTGGATTGGGGCTCTTAAAAGCCAGGAGGTCACAGGCTGCTCGGGCAAGAGGTTGGCAGCGTTGGAGCTGAAGCAGCCTTTGGTTCCTGAGTTCCTCCCCCTGCACTGCGAAGTCCAGCAACTCGAGGCAGGTTAGTGCTAGGGGGGAGAATCCCCAAGGCACCCACAGACGGGCGACAGCGCTGTGCACACCCCCTTCCCTCCAAAGGCCTCAGCCTGAACCTGCCGTGAGCAGTCAGTGGCTCAGCGCACACACTGATGCCCTGACTCGGGGCTGCCCTAGGACAAGGCTGGGAGACAGAGCAGCTGGAGAGCTGCTGACTCTAGTTTGCCCCTTCCGCAGCCAAAATGCAGCTGGGCATTGCCTCCCTCCACCCCATAACCCCCCAAACTCCTCCTTTCTTACCTGGTCCAAGGTGGGGGGCACTTCTTTCCTCACCCACGTGCGGGTTGCACCTCCTTTCACCATCAGACCCCCCCAAAAGCCACAGTGCTGGGGGCAGGGCAGGACACGGGTCTGCTCAACCTGTGCAGAGTCTCTGGTGTCTGACAGAGAGGCTGAACACAGGAGTTAGCTCAGCCCCTTTCTGGCCTTGGCTGTCTCTGCACAACCCCCAGCGGGACCCAACGCTTCAGGGGCCTTTATCTCCTCGCTCTCTCAAACCCTGCTGGTGTCAGCTCAGTGCTTGGCAGCTCTACTGTGGGGAGAAGGCACTGAGCCATCCATGGCCTCTACCATTTCCTAAGAAATCAGCTTGGAAAAAATCAAAGAAAGGAAGAAAAATAAAGAGGGGGTGGTGGGTGGGCGGGGGTAGAAGTGAAAAAGAGGCCTGGAAAGCCCAGCAGTAGCCACAGACCAGCAGCAGCCACCGACCAGCAGCATCCATGGACCAGCAGCACCTGCAAGGACACAGTTACAGGGGGGTGCTGAGGTTTAAAGAGGCAGAAAGAACTGGCTGTGCCCTGTCCCCGTGTTCAGTGAGACCCTGCAGCCGGGGAGCAGTCTGTCCCACCCTGACACCTTATCCTGTCCAGCCTCACGGCCACAGTGCACACGGTGGTCCCTCTGCTGAGCCCTCTGCGTAAGGAGCTTGGTGTCACTGCCAGCCTGAAAGCAGAGCTGGAAGGAGAAGATTCTCTCCTTTGCTTATAGTACTAAAAAAAAACCAACAGGGGATGGCTGCTGCAGTGATCACAGAGTCACAGAGTGTTGGGGATCAGAAGGGACCCTGAAAGATCATCCAGCCCAATCCCTCTGCCACAGCAGGAGCCCCTAGATCCAGTCACACAGGAACAGTCCAGGTGGGTTTGAAACATCTCCAGAGAAGGAGACTCCACAACCCCCTCCCAGGCAGCCCCTTCCAGGGCTCTGGCACCCTCACCAGGAAGTTTCTTCTCATCTTGAAGTGGAACCTCCTCTGTTCCAGCTGACACCCAGTGCCCCTTGTCTATCACTAGGTGCCCCTGAGCAGAGCCTGGCTCCTTCCTCCTGCCAGCTGCCCTTTTTCATAGTGATCAACATGAATGAGGTCACCCCTCA
>VZRI01006606.1:4335-32841 GCA_013397515.1 Upupa epops | reverse complement strand
TCAATCTCTTAACCATTCCCTTTCTAATCCACCCCAGGATGCCACTGGCCTTCTTGGCCTCCAGGGCCCATTGCTGGCTCCTGGCCATCCTGCTGGCCACCAGGACCCCCAGGTCCCTTTCTCCTACACTGCCCTCCAGCAGGTCAGTCCCCCCTGGGGTTGTTGTTGCCCAGATGCCAGACTCTACAGTGCCCTTGTTGAATTTCATTCAGTCCCTCCCTGCCCAACTCCCCAGCTGGCCAGGTCCCGCTGAATGCCAGCCCAGCCCTCCGGGGTGTCAGCCCCTCCTCCCAGCTCTGTGTCAGCAGCAAAGGAGCAGGGAGAATAAAGGATCTGCTCTTGGCCAAAGCAGCGTCACTCAGAGACCTCACAGAACTGGGATAAAAACCCCAGCCCATCCAACCGCCCCAGAAAAACACAGCAGGGCCAAACCCTTTCCACTACGTCGCCGTTTTAATTGCATCAACTCCCAGAGAGAAAAGGATACGTGCCAAGAGCCACCCCTCAGAGAGAGGCTTCCTTCTGCGGCGGGGGGTCTCGCTTTCACGCTTCTTTCCCTCAGACCCGAAGAGACAGACAGACAGGAGGAGTAATTGCACCAGTTGCTGTACGAACGCACTCTTCCCTTTTCCACACAGCCATGGGTTCCTGCTGCACCGGGAGGCCGAAACCCCGGCGCCCGCCCCAAGGCAGCCGGTGTGGTTCCCCGAGGGACGAACGGTTGTACAAAACAGTAGGAGAGATTTTCTTACAAGCTACCCCAGGCAAAAGTTACCGGTGGGGTTTTCTCCAAGGATTCAACGCTAGGGCTTGGGTCGCTAACGGCTGGTATCTTTTATCTACAGTAAACTCGTCGGTAGGAATGGGTAAGGCATTTTGGTAAGCTGAACGGGGAGGTCTAGGTTGCAGACTCATCAAACCGAAGTCCCTTCCTTCAAGCTGTCGTCTTCTCCCTGGAGAATGAAAAGAGAGAGGAAGAGCGGGGTGTTACTCAGCTGACTGTCAACCTGATTCCCGTGGCAGCTCAAGCATCCAAGCGGTTCACTTGAAAGGGCTAGATCCTGCTTTCGGGGCAAAGAGAATCGTGGCCACCACCTCACACTGTCTCAGGGGCTCTCAAAAGCCACCCAGACGGTTTCTGGCAGCGAGCACCGCGTCCCCTCTGGTTTGAAGCCACCGCCTGATGTGAGCTTCCCCGCGGCCTCCACCAGCACCAAGGGAGCGAGGGCTGCGGCCCCCACAAGTACCGTTTGCTGAAGCTGTTCTCTCAGCTTCTTCACTGTTTCTCTCTCTCTGGCCAGCTTGTCCTGGGTAACCTGCAGGAGCTCCTGGAGTTGGGTTGCTGCCTGGCCCAGGTCCTTTGTTAATTTTTTCTCTTTGTCAAGCCTTTCCTACACGGGAGTCAAAACAAGGCGACTGCCTGAGGCTCCCTCTGCTCTCCAGAGACGTTCCCCCCCCTCCAAAACGCCTGGTGTCACCTCGGATCTGCACGCATCCTCCGCCTCCTGTGTCCCACAGCCAGAGGAGCACACGGCTCTCTCCTCGCCGGGCATCGCACCACCAGTTACACCTGGCTCTGCCTCCCCCCGAGCGCCCCAGGCTGGGACAGCCTCCCGGGAGCTGAGCATTTCCCAGCACAGGAAAAGCCTGTGGAAGCGACTGCTCAGAGAGAGCCCTGTGCTCCTCTTGGCCAGCACTGGTGAAGGGGTAGTGACTTGCACTCTGCTGCCCTTCAGCCACGCTGGAGCTCACAGCCAGCCCCAGGCAGGGAGCTACCTGCAGAGGAATCACCCGCTTGGCTCCCCACCCCATCGCCCGGAAGGATAAGGCACGCGTGCCCCTGGTTACGTCCAGAGATGGTCTTTCTTGTCTGGGCTGAACACCGAGCAGCACAGTCACCTTGAGATGCTGGACCTCCTCCGTATCTGCTGCTGCTGCTGCGTTTTCAGCCAGTCTCAGCTTTCCCAGCTCTGCTTGCAAACTGCACACCGACCTCTGGGCCTAGAAGGAAGGGGTCACATCGTCAGCAAGCACACCAGCGTCTCCCGCCCCCCGGCCTGCACAGCCCTCATCCCCTCCCAGCTGCCTCTGGTGAAGCCGCTGTCAGACAGCTGGGTGCTAAAGGCGATGGGGTTGCCTCTGCTGGCCCAGCTCCCCCAGCCTTTCTCACCAGAAGCAGCGTGAAAACCAGTTAAAGCCCTCAACCCTCAAGGGAAAGAGCTGGCAAAAACCATGGGGGACTGGGAGAGGGGGTAGACAGTCAGCAGGGTGCTCAGATGGCCAAGGCAAATGGCATCCTGGCTTGCATCGGGAATAGTGTGGCTAGCGGGACTAAGTGCTCGGCCCCCTGTACTGAGGCCACACTTTGAGTACTGGGTTCAAATTTGGGCACCTAACTCTGAGAAAGACATGGAGGTACCGGAGTGGGTCTGAAGAATCTCAGAATCACTGCATTAGTGGGGCTGGAAAGGCCCTCTGAGCTCAGCCAGCCCAGCCTGGGGCCTGACATCACCACAGCAGCCAGACCAGGGCACTCAGGGCCACAGCCAGGCTGTCCTTCAACACCTCCAGGGATGGGGACTCCCCCACTGCCCTGGGCAGTCCAGTCCAGGCTCTGAGCACCCTTTCTGTGAGGAAGGGCTTCCTAACATCCAAACTAAACCAAACCCTGGCAGCTTCAAGCACTGCCCTCTCATTCTATCACTAGTTGCCTGGGAGAAGAGCCTGACCCCCACCTATCTACAACTTCCCTTCAGGTAGTTGTAGAGAGGAAGAAGGATCCCCTGAGTCTCCTCCAGGCTAAACACCCCCAGCTCCCTCAGCCTCTCCTCATCAGACTTTCCCTCCAGTCCCTTCTCCAGCCTCATTGCTCCTCTGGACCCACTCCAGCCCCTCAATCTCTTTCTTAAAGTGAGGGGCCCAGCACTGCCCCCAGTACTCAAGAGGAGGTCTCTCCAGTGCTCAGTCCAGGGGGAGAGTGACGTCCCTAGTCCTGCTGGCCACACTTTTGCTGATCCAAGCCAGGATGCCACTGGCCTTTTGTGCCACCTGGGCACCCTGTTGGCTCCTGTTCAGCCGGTTGTCACCCAGTGCTGCCAGGTCCCTCTCTGCCAAGCAACAAGTAAGGCTTCACAAGGTTGGTGAAGGGTCTGGAGAACAAACCTTGTGAGGGGCAGCTGAGGGAGCAGGGGCTGGCTGGTCTGCAGCAGAGGAGGCTGAGGGGAGACCTTATTTTGAGCAGCTTTCCAGCCACTATCCCCCAAGGCTTGGACTGCGTTGTTACACCAGGCCCCAGCACCTGGCCCTGCTGAAGCTCACAGGATCAGCCTCAACCTATCAGTCCGTTAGGGCACGAAGAGATGGCTCCAGGCTGCACCAGGAGAGCTTTAGGTTGGACATTAGAAAAAAATCTCTTCAGCAAAAGGGTTGTCAAGAGCCAGAACAGACTGCCCGGGGCAGTGGTGGAGTCCCCATCCCTGGAGGTCTCTAAAGCACAGGTAGGTGAGGAGCTGAGGGTCACCGGTGAGTGGTGAGCTGGCAGTGCTGGGTTACTGACTGGACTTGATGATCTCAATCATCTCCTCCAAACAAAACGACTGTGTGATCAGCAGCCAAGGACTCACAAGGGCTTTGCAAACCCTTCCACCCTCCTCACCCACACCTACCTCCTCCAGCTCCTGCGACAGCTTTTGCCGCAGCACTTGCTCCTTCTCCACCAGTGTTTCGTTTTGCTCCAGCTGGGTTTTCAGCTGTTGAAAGAAGAAGGGGAAAACATCCAAGTGACTCTTTTTTAAAGCCCCCAGAGACTGAGCCCGTGGGGACATGGCCAAGAAAGCTGGCTAGCTTGCCCTAGGGCACCAGAGGGCTGTTAGGTAGCAGCATCCCTTCTCCAAACAAAAGCCGGGAAGGTGCCAGTGGAGAGCCCGGGGCTTCTCTCTTCGTTGCCAGATTTCACCTGTTCCTCAGGCAGTGCCAGCTGGGACTCTGGGCAGAGACACCCCATAGCAGGGAATGTGCCAGGCAGGTCCCTGTGCCCAGGATGAAGGCTTAACAGAGGGAGGCAGGGCCCAGCTTGTGGTGGCAGTGCTGCTGGTGAAAGGCGTTAGCCTGACAGGGAACAGTCACTGCTTGTGCCCTCAGCCTGGCTCCAGCCCCATTTGTGGAGCCTCTGCCATCCCAATCCCCGCATCCTGGAACAGCTCTGCCAGGGTGTCCCCTTCCTTTGAGGAGACCCCAGTCCTGAAACACACAGGGCATCATCCCATAGCAAACCTCACCTGCCTCCCCCCAAACCTTGCCAGCCTGATGCAGTTCTGTGTGGTTAGAGACAGGGACAAGGGGCATCACAGCCTGCTCCTCATGTGCTCAGCTGTGATCCCTTTGGTTAAAGTGCAAGCCCTCAGCAGTGACTAACACACTTGAGTTAAAGCAAACACCCAGGCGTCGATGTTTGGGATGGCTGGGGAAGGCAGTCACCCCTCCCACTGATGAATCCCCTCTTCTCATGCTTCATCTGTCAGAGCTCCGTCCTGCATGGCAGCAGCACCGTGGGTGAAGCTGCAAGCTGAGAGCCCAGCCTGCCTTGTCCAGGAGAAAGGGAAAGTCCCTGGGTGAATGCAGACGGGTTGTGCACTTAGAGCCACCTGCCCAGCTAATGAGATTAAGGCTAATGAGGACTCTCCCTCCAGAGCAAGGGGATGCACTGAGCAAGCTGCATGGCAGCGGCTGCAAAGATTTACTGCACCCAAGGGAGACCATACTTCTGGCTTGTTCCACTCGGAGAGGCTGTGCGAGCCAGCAGCACCCAAGGATTTTAAAAACAACCTGAGTCTCTCACAATCAAGGCATGGGTTCAAAACAAAAGCACTCCATGGTTCTAGCAGATCTGTTAGTTCTCCCGGCCCTATCACACAATCATAGAGTGTTAGGGGCTGGAAGGGACCTCTAGAGACTGTCTAGTCCAACCCCCCCTGCCAAAGCAGAATCAGTCCTCTCTTCCACTTATCTACAGACCTGGCCCCCTTCAGCCCCCCCAAGTGATTCCTAAAGAGGCACCACACAGCCTTAGTCCCCCTGTCCAGGAGTTGATTGGATGGGTGTTTAAGCCACCCAAAGCCCTGTCCCAGAGGGTAACTGGTGTCTAGTAGTGGGAAAGCTGAGCTTCCCTGCTGCCAGTTAGCACAAGCCTTGTTGCTCTGCTTCTTTCCCACCCCCTCCACGGGAGGCAAGGAATACAAATCTCCTCCTGGCTCTCAGGACACCCCGTCCGAAAGCCAGCTGACTCTGCTGCCCAGCAGCACCGTGTTTTCCCGTGTGCTGGCTGTGCCTCCCTCCCCTCCACAAAGAGGGAACCAGCCCTACAACCAGGCTTGCAAACCAGCCCCAGGCACAGCAGCAATGTCCCAGCAGGGCAGCTCCAGGGGTCCCCCCCTTACCAGAGCCAGCTCCTTGCTCTGCTTCTGCGTCTCTATCTTCGCTGCCTCCAGCTGCTCCTGGGACTCTGACAAGAGCTGCCTTAGCTACGGAGGAGAAACAGAGCGAGTAGAACAGTCAGTGGATGCACTCGGGTTCGGAGCCCTTTGGCCCAAGGCAGTAATTCTGTGATGCCACCTCTTCTCAAAAAGGCCACGGCAGCACCACTTGCTAACCTGCCTGCTGATGTCTGCTCAGAGAGAGACAGCTGTGAGACAACGCTGTCTCACCTGAGCCACAGGCCGCCAAGGAGTGTGGCCAGCAGCTCCACACAGATCTCTCTGACTCATCACCCTACCAACAGATCTCCTGACTTCAGGTGTCTCCAGACTGGAGCAAACATCTCTATCTGTTTCTTCCTGCTCTGTGAAGCTGCAGCTCCCCGGGGCAGTCAGCAAACGGCCAGAATGAGGGTGGGGGATGAGTCAAGCTTAGGAGAAACAAGTGTTCTGGAAGGTAGCGGCGCCACACTTACAGCTTCCACTTCTTTTGTGTAGTTCTGGCGTTCAGAGCTGGCCGTCTCCAAGTGATTTTCCAGTTGTGTTTCCAGAAGAGAAGTGTATTCTTTCAGCTGGTTAAAAGAGAGGGAAGAAGGAGGGGGTTGATCGTTTGAGATCCAGCACATCCCAACACCCCATGGTCCATGCCTGTCCTCCCCGAGGGAAGTCAGGAGGTGGGTCTGACCTCAGCCCAAGCAGGGGGATGCTCTTCCACAGCCCAAACACTGACCTGGTCTGTGCTCTGCAGATCTGCTTTCAATTTCTCCACCATGTCTGCAAGGGATTTCAGCTGGAGTTGTGACTGAGTCAGAAAGGATTAGAGAAGGTCAGAGCACAGCACCTCACATGGACACCGAGCACCTTTTGTTCAACCAAAACCCTGACAGCATTTCATTCCCTTTTCTCCTGCTTCATCCTGTACCCAAGTATGGAAGAGATCTGACACCCAAGCAGAGCTCCACAGCCTGCAGTGCAGGAGCTCCCCGTCCCATGGAGGATGACTCCAACAGGCCAAGGGTATAAACTGTGGAGTGAGGTAACAGCTTTTGCCTGCAGGACCTCAGCTGGCTGCAGTCAGCTTCCCTCACCTGAGAAACCAGCACCAGCCTCAGGACAGGCTCCCTGCTGATAGAGCCTTTGGTTTGGAAGCAGCGGGGTAGACTTTCCAACGAGGTGACACGGGCTTATTGCCACAAGAAAAAAGCCAGCTATGGGAAAAAGCACGGGGTTTGCATTTAAAGCTGGCCTGACTTTTGAAGAGGACTCCAAAATCGCTCAAGTTTTGAAAGCAGGAGTGCACTTCTTCTCCACAGAGAGGCAGGACTGCTCTGAGCCATGGCCCCAGCCACCAGACCTTCATCCCATCACAGACTCGCTGCTGCCAGCACACCACCAGCAGCCACGTCATCCCTGTGCAACGCTACACCAGCCCTCGGCAGGAGTCAGCAACGGGGTGAGAAATCAAAGATCTCTTGTACTAGAGCTCCCCCACCTCCCTGCAGCGTTAACGGCCAAACCAAAGTCCACTTCGCAGCCAGCCAAGTCCTCCTGGACTCCATATAAGTCACCAGAGCTCACAGGACACCAAGAGGGCTCACAGGGCATGACAAGAGGGCTCACAGGGCATGACAAGAGGGCTCACAGGGCACCAAGAGGGCTCACAGGGCACCAAGAGGGCTCACAGGGCACATTCCCCACTGAACTAGGTGACTTCTGGCAGCTGCTGGCTGGCTTTTTAACCAGCACTAGAGCCAGCCAGCCAGCTGGGCCCAACGCTATGTGCAGTACGTGGTTTGGACCTCGACATCTTTCTGAAGCTTTTCAGAGCAAGCCAAGTTCTTCTGTAAATGGGAGTCCAAGAGCCCTGCACGTTCTCTCCTCCCATCAAGCCAGTGCCCACCAGGAGGGCTCAGCCTGATTTCCACTTGGATTGCTGAAGCAGTGCCGAGGTTTCCTGACTAGCACGAGGTGCAACAACCCCTCCAGCTCCAACGGCAGATACCAGCCGGGGAGTGGGATCCAGGAGGAAGAGAGGCTCAGTTCCTATGTGAGGTGGGCTTCTTGCCTGACAGTGTGGTGACAAGAGGGATGAATCTGGGGAGAAGAGAAGGTCTCCCTGTCTCAGACATCAAGGCTGTCAGGAACAGTAAGGATCACAGTCCATGTTATGCCCAACACCACCCCTGCTCCTCACAGTGCAGCTCCATTGCCTTTGCACACAAGCAACAAACCCAAGCGTGCCCCAACCACACACCTTCTGGAGCTCCTCTTCAGATGCTGTGAGCTTTGCTTTCCACACCTGTTCCTCCTCCTCCACGCTCTTCTGCAGGTTTCGCAGCATCCCTTCCTGTTGGCAAAGCCTCAAGTGAGTACAAACTGTCTTCAACTCTCCAGAGCCAGAGCCAGTTCCTGACAGCCTGTCCAGGTCCCTCTGGACGGCCTCCCTTCCCTCCAGCGTGTCCACTGCACCACACAGCTTGGTGCCATCAGCTAGACTGAAATGCTCCTAGTAAGGCTTGTCTGTGTCCCCTGTTTCACAAATAATCTGAACACGCTGCAGGATGCCCACTGGAGCCCCCAGGCAACCTCTCACAACATTCCTAGTAGCCAACCTTCAAGGACAGCAACTTACTGTCTCCGCAAGGGTAGTCCTGTACTGCTCACATTCTGCTTGTAAAGTGCTTTCCGCTTCCTCTGCCTCTTTTAATTTAAGTGCTGAATCCTGAAAGGAGAGGGAAGAGATGGAGAGAGAAGTAAGGGAAACAAACAACCATGAGGCACTCCACCGTCCCTCCACTCTCCAGCCCCTTCCCTTACCAAGGCCTCTGTTGAAATCACCTGCTGCTTTAGTAGATGCACGGTCTTCTCCTTAAACTCTTGTAGCCACGTGTCATAATCCTGAGTTTGGAAAAAGAGGGCAAGGAAGAGAAAAGACACTTAGATGTCTGTCCTTCCTGTACTGCAGAGACTCTGGAGGAGTCTGAGGAAGCCCATGCTCACCTGCTGCGAGGACACGGCAACTTCAGGGAGGGCAGAGAGCAGTGTCTGCTTGGTTCGTGTCTGGAGAGCATCCAGCTGTTGGGCCAGCTCTTCCTGTAAGAGGGACAAATTGGCAGGGGATGGTATTGGCCAGGCTGCCAACAGCCGTCCTGCTTTTCCTGCAGGTAAGTTGGTGTGGGGAAACCAGCCAGAGCAAACTGTTGCCACTGAGGATCACAAAACCAACCCTCCTCGGTGACCCAGCCTTGTAGTTTCCCCTGTCCCTACCCTGTGCCTTGAGCACAGAGCCTTCCAGACAAGCTTCAGAGAAGCTAGCAGGAAGGTTGTCAGTACTGCTCCTAACCAGAGGCAGGCAACCCTCTGCTGGCTCAGGAAGGCTGGAAGTTTCTCTTGCAACACAGGCACTGGTGCTAGAGAAACGCCAGGCTCACCTTTGCTCTTGTAGCAGCGAGTAGTTTCTCCTCATATGTCTTCTCCACCGTGGCCAATGCTTCCATCGCTTTCCAGTTCTTCTTGTGAAGGTCCTGGCAAGGCCACACACACAGGGCAATTAGCCACACATCAGGCCTAGGGCCACCAAGCTGCTTGTAGGCACTGCAGAGTTTCAAAGCCTCTACTCGAGAAAGCAGGCAGCAGCCTGTTGCTTCTGACAAGGCTCTTCTCTCCCCCTGCCCACGTATGCCAGCCCCCAATCCCTGCAGTGGCTCACGCACCACATCGCTCAGGCAGTGGCCTTGAGAGAGCAAAACAGAGCTGGGTGGAGGCAGAAGCCCCAGAAGCAGCCCTCAGGATGCCAAGTGCAGACAAAGGCTGCAAGGTCGCCTTCACACAACTGGTATCACTTTGTGGTAGAGGGATAAGGAGCAGAGGAGCAGAGAGGAGCAAGGGGCCTCTGCTCAAGGATTGCCTTGATCCCACTGGGGTAGAACATCCCTGTCTTATGATGTCTTACACCTCCTAAGAGAACAGAGGGCGAACAGCCAGGCACCCCACTGCCTGCTGGAGCCACACTAGAGTGGTGCTGTTGCTCTCTAGCAAGGCAGGCAATGCCTCCAGCGCTCTGTCTGCAGGGCTGGAAGAGCCTCTGGCCATAACACAGAGCCACTGGTGGCCAGTGATGATGGGTTGTCACTCAAATGCCAGACACCTGGGTTTTGCAGGAATAACCTGTGAGCAGCAAAAGCTGCGGATGGTTCACTCACATACTTCGTTTCTCTGCTGCTGCTGCTCCACTGTCTCTCGCAGCTTTGTGGCTTCTCTTTCCAAGGACAAGAGCTGCTCTGTTTTCTCCTGGAGCCTGGAAGGGCAGCATGCAGGAGTTAGGCTCAGCACTCACCCCTCCTGAACATCTAGTTGCTCAGAAGCCGTTCCTATCGCTGTCTGCTCTGGGATCAACACGCAGCAGGAACGAGGGAGTGGGACTACAAACCAATGCTGGAATGAGATCTAGTTTCCTACTGCTTATCAGCAATAACAAGCGAGCAAGTAGCTGGCTGACAGTCCTGGCCTGATCCAAAGGTCAGATACTCCAGCTTACACAACCGAGGCTGCTCCCGGCACATTCCAACGGCTCGTTAGATCCACAGCTCTGCATTTTCAAAACATCATCCTACTGTCCCGTGGGACCATAAATCAGGGCTAATGACTAGACACCTAAGAGCCTGCAGCCTCCCTCTGCACTCTCAGATCCACCATCTGTCTTGAAAGGAGCCTCAGCTTGCACAGACCCAAGGTTCAGGTCCTCAGCAAGAAGCACACAACAATCCTGGGGTCCCAGGACAACTAACAGCCATGCAGTGCAGACTGGGGGGTGAGTGGCTGCAGAGTAGCCTGGGAGAGAGGGACCTGGCAGTACTGGCTAACAGCTGGCTGAACAGGAGCCAGCAGGGTGCCCAGGTAGCACAAAAGGCTAATGGCATCCTGGCTTGGATCNTTCTTCCTCTCTACAACTACCTGAAGGGAAGTTGTAGATAGGTGGGGGTCAGGCTCTTCTCCCAGGCAACTAGCTACAGAACAAGAGGGCAGGGCCTGAAGCTGCACCAGGGGAGGGTTAGGTTGGATGTTAGGAAGTCCTTCCTCACAGAAAGGATCATCAGATCCTGGACTGGACTGCCCAGGGCAGTGGTGGAGTCCCTGTCTCTGAAGTTATTTAAGGACAGCCTGGCTGTGGCCCTTAGTGCCCTGGTCTGGCTGATGTGGTGATGTTAGGTCTCAGGCTGGGCTGGATGAGCTCAGAGGGCTTTTCCAGCCTCAGTAATTCTGTGAATGCTGGACACTTGCTGGTAGCGGAGGCATCCAAGAAATCCTCCACACGTGCAGAGCCTGAACCTTCTCAGAGACCCAGAACATGGAAAAGGAGCTACAGGCACAAGTTGTGAAATAGGAAACTCAATTCAAAATGCCAGGAAACCTGTCTGCACTGGTGAGCAAGATGTTCTCATTATCAGGGGACTCAGAAAGGTGCTAAATCTCTGTGCTTTGAGATACCTAGAAACATCCCCCAGATGTCTCCTCCAGTTCTCCCAGCTTTGAGCTTCGATCAGAGTATTTCCACTCCCTACACCAACACCACCAGAACCTCCTATTCTGCAGGAGCAGTCAGCCTCCTTGTGTCTGCCAGCAATTACAGTGTCACTGAAGAATGGGCTGGCTGGGGCCAGCACTGCGGCCAGTGAACATGTGTTGGCCAGGATTGACCTTGTCTTCCAGCCTTGCCATCCCCAAGTCTAGCAGAGAGTGTGGGAAGCCTCTCCTCACAGGGCCCTACACCTTGGGACACACAGACAGCAAGCTGGAGGTGCCACAATGATCTCCATGTGCACCCAGACCCACCTTGACTGCAGCTGCTTCATTTCTGCTTCATTTGCTGCCTGGAAAAGAGAGAGAAAGTGTTTTCACTACGTGTCCTAGGCATACCACACAGGCCAGCCCTCCCTACAGCACCCCAGACAGGATCCCAAAGCAAAGGCAATCCAGGTCCTGTGTTAACACAGTGCAAAAACATCTGCTTGAAGCTGTAAGCCCCTCTCCTGCTCCCACCCCAATTAAACGAGTACACCACCTGCAGTTCTCTGTCTTTCTCTGCCTCCCTCGTCTGGCCTGCCTCCAGCAGAGCTTCGATGGATTTGATCCTCTCCAGGAGCTTCATATTCTCTGAGCTGGCATCCTGCAGTTTTCCCTTCACGCTGTCCAGCTCTAGCAACTTACTTTTGACTTCTGCTTCAGAGCTCAGCAGCTTGGCCTGCAGTTCTGTTAGAGGAAGGGGTGAGAAAAGAGGGTAAAGCAGGAGCAGACAAATGTGGAGACTCCCCAAAAGCAGGGCTGTCGGCCATGGCTGCCTTCAGAAGTTACACAAAGGGCAAGCAGGGATGCAGGACAGCACAGGAGAGGCGCCGAGGTGGCATCCTAGGATAGGACCATGGATGCCTTGCTTACACCGATACCAAGCAGCCCAACCCATCCCCAAACCCAGCTGTCCAGCAGCAACCAGCTCCAGCAAGCAACCTGCCCTGAAAGCTCCAAGTCTGCCCATCTGCTGCAGATCCAAAGTCCTCACCAGCAATGCTCTGCTGCTGTCCTTTGGCCTTCTCAGCATCTGCTAGCAAGGTTTTGTAGCCGATCTGGGTTTTTCGGAGCTCATCGCTGACTTCGTCAAGCCTCTTCTGCATCGTTGCTTCCATGTCTCTCTGGGAAGCCTGCACGGTGGGAAGAGAAGGCCCCCAGGCCAACCTGAGGCAAAGCTCAGTGTGTTGTGGAACGGTCTCTTCAAGCTGTGCTTGGGGGTTTAAGTCATCCTTTCCCCATGCTCCCCACCCCGTGCATAAAGCATCTGGCCTTGTGCTTGTGCTTTACCAGTTGCCAGCCCTCAAGTGGGAAGCAGACAACACCCCGATGTCTCAGTTTGGGGCCAAGACTATGAACATCCTCCCCCCTCTGGAGAGCAGTGACCTGAAAAACCTCTTAAAGCCCTGGCCCTAACACACAGCCCCAACCCAGAGAGGAGAGGTACTGCCATGGTGCTCAGCAGGATGGAGGCACGCAGCAGTGAATATCCACACGTGGAGAAATTTTCTGTGTGGTTTGGGCCAGGGAAGGCTTTTTTCCCCATCTTAGAATGCAGTGAGGAAGAGGGTCTGGCCAGGGCAGGCGCTTCAAGGGGAAAAGCAGGGGAAGAAGAGGAGGAGTGTGCTGCAAACCAGCAGCTCTGCAGGTACAGTCGCACAGGTGTAGGTGGAGAAATACTGGTTTGGAGGAGACAGAAGAATGCAAACCAGCAGTCCCGTCACTGATTGATGCCTTCAGAACCACCAAGAAAGGAGGACTGCTCAAGTTTTTGAGGATTTGACCCCATATCCTCAGCTCAGAGCTCCACGTGTTACTGTGCAGCACGTTCACCCTCACATCTTCAACACATTGCTGGCTTCAGTCTCCCAGCTCGTATGATTGAATTAGTGTTAAGTGCAGCAAGATGACAGCCCTGGAGAGATTCTCCTGAAAAGCCAGCCCAGGAGCTGCTGTCTTGAGCCAGGAAGGCAGCTTTTGCCTTCATGCCAGCTGGGTGCCCATATCAACTCCCCTGCTTCTTGCCTACAGAAGCAGCCTGGACTGAAGCAGCCCATCAAAAGGAGATCTACATCCTGGAGCACAGGGAAAATGAAAAGCAAGGATATCAAGGCTGTTTGTTCTAGGAGCACATCTACAAAGCCATTCTGGCCTGCACAGGTAAAGGCCTCTGCTGCCACAGCTCCTCTGTAAAGCCAAAGCAACTCAGAGGTGACAGCACACATGCAGGAGGGATACATCGCACCCCTCACTCTGTCTACCACCCCTGAGGGACAGATGTGTATGTTCCTGGGTTGGGGTATCTAGAATAAGTGATCCCAGCCCCCTGCTCAGCCAAATCCCAGCAGAAGTGCTGCCACCTGCTGCCTCCATTAACCCCTGGGAGGTGCTCTTCCATGCATGGGAACAGCCAGCCTGCCAGCAACGCACTGCTGCTCCTCCACCAAGAGGATGCTCAGATCATCTGCTTGGGATATGTCCTTCAAACACCCCGAAAAACCCCAAACCCAGCCACACCCTGGTGACAACAAAGAAGCCACAAGCCCTATCTCCTGCACCAAGGAGGAAGAACAAGCTTAAAAGCAGCTGGGCTGAGAGCTCCCACAGCTGCACCAGCACAAGCTGGTGGGTTTCCTCTCCTGCCTCAGGGTACCACCCAGCAGTGTGCACCATCTAGGCTTCTCCCACAGCCTCACACCAGGCTCATGAGCTTCACACGTGAGCAAGAACGGCTCCAGTCAGAGCACTGTGCTCTCAGGGCTTTGCTGGTGATGCTACTAAGAGGACACTGCATATGACCAGCAAGTGGGAGGCAACTGAAAGGTCCTCAAGGCAACTTGTTTTCCAGCCATAGATGCTCATCTTCATCCAAGCTCCTCTCACAACTCAGTCCAGGGTTCTCATACAATTAAGCTACCAGCCCCATCTCTGCGAGGGAAGCAGGTTTGTCAGTGCTTGCCTGACCTGCAGCTGCTCAATCTGCTTCTCTGAGGCTGCTGCTTTGATCTCCCAGTTCTTCTTCTGCTGCTCCTCTTCCTGCAGCACCTCTGATTTCTCAGACAGCTCTTTCATCAGCTTGTTGCACTCTTGCCGCAACTTGGCCAGCTCAGCATTCTGCCTGCACCAATAGAAACAAGGTTATTCTAGCCACGGGCCAGTGGAGCATCTCTGTATGGAGCACTGTAGGTGGTACAGGACTCAGAACACCTCCATGGCTGCATCTGCCTGTCTCTAGAACATGTGAGGTCCTTCCAGGAGAAGATGGAAAGTGCTAACAAAGCACTTTTCACAAGTCTGCACACAGGAGACATTCCTTTCCTCATGAAGTAGAGTACCAAGGCTCCGTGTTCCCAGACATATAGGGAAGCATTCTAAGCGACTGGTGTCTGCTCTGTAATTACTGCACGGCTAGTAATCACCAGCCATTGCAAACTTTCTATAACAAGAAGCATGAAGCTCCTCTACCTAGCTCCTCTTTGTTCTGCATACACTGGGCAGGTCTCGGTTCTCTGCAGGATGACTCTCATGGAAGAGGCAGTTGCATGTCTTCTCAACTTTGAAAGTACTAGCTCCCCTAAAGGAAGTCCCATGGTGCCTTCTTGTCCCCTTTTCCCTGTTCTGCTGTTTGTTTGCTCTAGCAGAGAGGGTTTTCCTTGCCCTTCCCCTTAGAAGAATACTTGTTTCCCCTGCCAGCCCCCTGAAAGGCATTTGTCAAGTTCTCCCTTGCTCCCTCTTCTACCTCTCCCAGTAGGGTTGTCTGTAGAGCCACACCTTCAAGCAGGGTCAAGCCCAACAGACAGCCAATCTCAAAGTTTGCCACATGGAAGTCCCCCAGGCTCTGTCCCCTTCCCCAGCCTTACTTGCTCTCCATCTGGCTGGTGGCCTGGTTGAGAGCGTCCCTCAGGATGGAGTTCTCCTGCTGTAGGCGAGCCAGCTGTGTGTTGGGACCATTCTCCAGCTGCTCCTGCAGAGTCCGGATCTAGAGAAGCCCAACAGGAGTTAATGCCACCACCAGCCCCTCTGTTCTACCCGTGAAGCCCATGTGATGAGAAAGAGGGACTGGTAACGCAATATCAGCTGATGCTGCCAGCCTCCAGGGCTGAGACACCCCGTAATGATCCTCCCAGGTGTCTTTCTGCCTCGACCACCATGGTCCACAAACATTGTGGGGTCTTGCTCTTTCCCAAAGCTCTGGTCCCCTTGAATATCTGTCTTCTCCAAATAAACAATGCATCAGCCACCAGAAGCCACCTGGCAGCCAGAGGCAGAGGCTCCAGAGCACAGCATGAGGCTCACCTTTCCCTGGAGCTGTTGTGTCTCGCTGATGTGGTCGCGGTAGCTCGCCTGCATGCGTGCCTGCACCGCAGCAACCTCCCGCTCACGGTTCAACAGCTGCTCCTTCAGCTTGCCCTCCACAGCTGCCGCCTTGGCCCGCTCAGCTGCCAGCTCCTTTGAGGAGAGAAGTCACCTGGTTAGTCATCACCTGTAAGAGTCTCCTTAGTTCTAGCTCAGAGGACTCAAAAGTCCAGCCATTCAGAGCTGTCCCGAAGCCCAGCTACAACAGTGAGCACTGAAATTTCCTCCTGCGTTTTGGTTTAGGCTCTGTGGCCACTGGATGCCACTGTTGTTCCACACTGGGCTAAGAAAAAGAAGGAAGACTACTTGGAATTCTATTTCCCCCCTCACTCCAGAATCAACATCACCTACAAGTTTGGGGCAAACAAGGAAAATGATGAAAACTAATAACAAAGGCTCTCAACCCCTTGCCACGGCAGGGGTGTTCTGCTGGCCACCTGGGCAATGTCACTCTCCTCTCCTGTGCAGGCTATGAAGGCAGGGGGTTAGCAGAGCACCCCAGTGTTTAGGATGGCTTTGCCCTCTCCTCACCTGCCTGCAGGTAGATGGATGGACTTGGCCCCTGCTGGGTCCTCAGTCCAGTGTGGAGGGGATCTGTTGCAAACTCAACACCATGAAAGAGGTGGCAGAGGGGGTCTGAGCCAGGGAAGGGGGTTGTAAATAGGATTAGGTTCCTTAAAAAGAGCTTGATCAGCACTTTCTCAGCTTAGGATGTCTGGGCAAAGAAAGGGCTTTTTCACCCTGAAAGAAGCAGGCAGCTGTAATCTCTTATAGGAAGGGCTTTCCCCTTCTCCTTTAGGCTGGTGCCTCCCAACGCTGAGTCAGGCCCAGTAGAGGTCAGATGGGGATCTCTTCCCCTTTTCGAGGAGAAAACAGTGAACAGATGAAGAATCCAGAAGCCTTTGGGCTTCATCTCCAAGGGGGATGAGATGCAGAGAGGAGAAAGCATATGGCAAGCCAGGATGAGCAGAGCCCACACCAGAGATGCCAGGAGGACCACACAGCTCTTACCTTGCTGAGCTCCCGCAGCTTGTTCTTGGCAGTAGTTGCATCCGCCTGCTCAGCAGTGAGCTGCTTCTCCTTCTCTTCCAGCTGACGTTTCAGGACAGCAACCGGGTCACCCTTCTGCGTGGCCTGTCAGCGCAGGGTGGCATATCAGTGGAAACCACCACCTCCAGAGCCATCTCTTCCACCCATTCACGTAGGGTAAAATACAGCCCCAGTCCCCAGGATTGGCCCTCGGGACCAACCTGCCTTCCCCACGCCTCTCCACACCTCCCAAGAACAACACAGCCCCTGCAGCAGGCAGCCACAACAGCACTAGCAGCCCTACCATGTGCCAGGTGTCCTGGACAAGACCAGCCTTCTCCGTCAGGATCTCGATGAGCTGCTGAGCCTCCCCCTCACTGAACACCATGTTGCTGACGGTGGAAACGAGAGTCTTGTAGGGTAGGTACAGTGGTCCATCTGAGTCCACAGGTGCTAGGGAGCAGAGAGGAGAGGTTGGGATGGCTTGTGTCTATGACAGTGCTGAGCAGCAGCTTCTCACTTGGTTTCAACACAAGTGCCATTTCAAGTCAGCATCCACCCAGATTTCCTCTGACAGGTTTGATACCTCTCTAACTGAACACAGTAAGAGAAGCACTGTACACTGCTCTGCCTGGCTCTGCAATGGTCCCAACCACCCTTTCACCACTTTCTATCAAACCAAATGATCCCCAGCAAAAGCTGAGCATGCTTTGCCGATGCCAGGGAGCAGAGACACATTGGGCATCAGAGGCTGAACCTCACTTCAACGCCACCTTGCTGGGGGATGTCCTGTGAGCAGCAGTGCAGTAAAGCAGAGTGCAGCAAGGTCATCTGCCACCTCTCACCAGGCAGGTGTGTTCCAGCTCTTTGCTAAGGGAATGACCAGCCTCAACACTTCCCCTCTGCACCCCCAGCAAGACCAAGGGGCATTGAAGACAGCAGTGCTGTTGTAGGACCACCAAGCACATGGTCACCCGGGACAGATGACAGTGGTTTAGGAGGTCCTGCACAGTATCTTGAGCCCACTTGGCTTGTTTTCCTAAAAAAATCCCTGAAGAAAAGCAGTTGGGACTGCAGTAGCTCCAGAGCCTCTAAAGCCATTAACACCAGAGTGTCCTGAATGCAGAGGTCAGCCCCCTCAAGTAGCAAAGTCAGAGAAGAAGGAGGAGGAGGCGTGGTAAGCACCAGAGCAGAGACTCCCCGGCAGCCTCTGGAAAGGAGCCCATGCAGGAGAAGGTTCATCCTGAAGGACTGCAGCCCATGGAAGGTCCCTTGCTGGAGAATGGGAAGGGTGAGTGAAGGAAGAAGAGACAGAGAGGAGCTGTTATGGACTGGTGACAGCCCCCATCCCTCTGCACCGCTCAGGGAGGGGAGGTTAAGAGGGAAGAAGTGATGTGAGCTTGGGAAGAAGGGCCGGGGAAAGATGAGTTCATTTTATCTCTGTTTCTCATATATTTTAATGGGAAATAAATGAGTTTTCCCCACATCAACCCTGTTTTGCCTGTGATAGTAATTGCTAAGTAATCGCTCCATCTCTATCTTGACCCATGAGCTTCCCCATCTTATCTTCTCTCCCATCCTGTTGTGGAATGGGGTGAGAGAAGCAGCTGGGCGGGTGTCTGTAGCAGCCTCAGTGAACCCACCACAGCCAAAGAGCAGCAAAGCCCTAGGACACGTAGCAGCTCCAGCACATGCAGCCAGCTCCTGGCAGATCCATTTGGGATGGCAGCTCTAAGCTCTGGCAGAAGCAGCATCTGTGTCAGCAGCAGCCATTCTCCAGCAGCGCAGCTGGGGGTGCTCCATCATCTGGTGCAAACAGGGCCCCAGAACTGGGCTCACACTTCACTGCTGCCAGCCACCACACAGATGTGGGATGGCACATCACACCCCCAGCCCCATCCTGCTGGGCTGAGGGACCCACCAAGCAAACTGCTGCCAATCTCCTGGTGGTGTTACGTGAGTGAACCTTGCAGGAGGCTGGCACAACACAAACCCTGCCTCACAGCTACCAGACAGAGCTGGGGCAGTCTGTCAAGTCAGGCAAAAGGAGCCTATGCTGCCACCCAGCCTGAGCAGAGGCAGAAACACTGCACCACACCAAAAGAAGCAGCAGCTCTGTGGGGAAACTGCCACGTGCAGTGGGGAAAAAGGGGTCTGAAGGGCCACTTCTCAAACCCAAAGGGACATGGGAGACTTGGATGGTCCTTGCACAGAGTCCCACACAAGAAGCTGCTGCCCAGATCGGGTACCCACACACGGTTCCTAGGAGAGCATGGCTCCTGCTATCATATATGGCATCAAGTTGTGCCAGGCTGGGCACCAGGAAACATTTCTTCATAGAAAGAGTGGTCAAGCACTGGAACAGTCTGCCTGGGGAGATGGTGGAGTCGCCATCCCCGGAGGTATCCAAAAACCATGCAGATGTGCCAATAAGGAAGGTGGTTTGGTAGGCAGGGTGTCATTGCATTGACAGCTGGACTTGATCTCATAGGTTTCTTCCAATATTAACCATCTCCTCTCCTGCCTGCAGGTAGATGGATGGACTTGGCCCCTGCTGGGTCCTCTGTCCAGAGTGAAGGGGATCTGTTGCAAACTCAACACCATGAAAGAGGTGGCAGAGGGGATCTGAGCCAGGGAAGGGGGTTGTAAATAGGATTAGGTTGTATAGTGCAGGAGGCTAAAAAAGAACTACAGGAGAGAAAAGCACCCCCTTGCCAGGTTTGCTGTCTGTTTCAATGCTCAGCACATGTCTTTGAACACTTGGAACATCCAGTTTTATCTGCTGAGGGACAATTTGTTGCTTCTGCTTTTAAGGAGGAGAGACCACAGCTGCTGAAAGGCTGCCCACAAGTACCCTAGTCAAACTGGAGCCAGCTTCATAGCACAGATACTGCTGAGAGCTTTCCTCTCAAAAACCCCACGGGAGCAGCTAAGATGCAACTCCTGGCTTTTCAGACATGCACCATCATGGCTGGAGGTGCCGATGAAGCTTGGAGCAGCTGAAGAAACTCCCAACTTAAGAAGTGCTAACAGTCCATCTGCCACCCATATTCCCAGAGCTGTTCTAGGTTGGGGTTAGGGAGGTATTTTTCAGTATAAGAGAAGATCATCCCTGTGTGTGCACATGAAACCAGTCAACTCCAGTTTCACCAGCACTGCAATGCACTCCAGGAACAGCTGTTCAAACCAATCCAAACTTCATTATGTGGAGGTGGCCTTTAGTAAAATCTTTTCCTCAGAGAAGCAGATACAAGGATTTGAACTCTGGCAGCACTGGTTGACAACCAACTGAACAGGAGCCAGCAGGGTGCCCAGGTGGCACCAAAGGCCAATGGCATCCTGGCTTGGATCAGCAATAGTGTGGCCAGCAGGACTAGGGATATCATTCTCCCCCTGGACCCGGCACTGCTGTGATCTCTCCCCTTGTGTCCTGGGGGCAGTGCTGGGCCCTTCACTTTCAGAAAGAGATTGAGGGGCTGGAGCGGTTCCACAGGAGCAACGAGCCTGGGGAAGGGACTGGAGGGAAAGACTGATGAGGAGAGGCTGAGAAAGCTGGAGGTGTTTAGCCTGGAGGAGACTTAGGGGGGACCTTTTCCCTCTCTACAACTACCTGAAGGGAAGATGCAGTCAGGTGAGGGTCAGGCTCTTCTTCCAGTCAACTAATGGCACTACGAGAGGGCAGGGCCTGAAGCTGCCAGGGGAGGGTTAGGTTGGATGTTAGGAAGCCCTTCCTCATGGAAAAGGTGATCAGACACTGGAATGGACTGCCCAGGGCAGTGAGGAGTCCCCATCCCTGGAGGTATTTAAGGACAGACTGGATGTGGCACTGAGTGCCCTGGTCTGGCTGACGTGGTGATGTTAGGTCACGGGCTGGGCTAGAAGAGTTCAGAGGGCTTTTCCAGGCTCAATCATTCTGTGACCCTAGTGACCAGCAGCAAAACGTTCTGCTTACCAGCAGCCCTCTAACAACCTGAAGGTGTGGAAACTAGAGTTACACAGCAGCCCAAGTGTGGAGGAACTGGAGAAGGCTTCCCAGTTAGACAGCTTTTTTGTTGGGTTGTTGGGCTTTTTCTTTAAATAAAGCACAGAAACCCATGCACACCACACCTGGAAGTTTTTACCCTCGGGTCCGCATGGGAACACTTCTACAAGTCTGAAAGCACTCACAGCTTTAGTGCCTGTAGTTATCACTTAAAACTTTTCATGTCAGTGCAATGCAAGGCAAGTAGCAGCTACTGAGGTGTTCCTCTATTCCCTGCACCTAGTTAGACCCTCAAGAGTTCAGGACCACCTTCTTTAATCACTTCCATCTCCAAGTCAAGCAAACGAAGCATGAATAATAACAGGCAAGTTTTTCCTTCCCCATGATCTACTGGAAGTCACTTTCCTCTGAGTATCCTATGATCAGTCCCCTGCAGTGTAAAACACCTTCAATTCTCTCTCCTCCCACAGACTGATTTCCACATCTACTGAAGAATGAGGAAACTCTAGCAGTGAGCTACCCTTCCACAGAAGGGGGTAGAGCTCCTGTGTGCTTTTAATAACCAGGAATGCAAGAGGAAAACACCTCATGCTGGCTTTCCACACAGATGTTCAGCATCTTGGCAGCTGCCTCCTCCCATTCACTCTTGGTGGGCAGATTGCTCAATGACCACAATGCAACAGCAAATCTGAGAGGAACTCATAAGGCTCCGACATCTGTGTCTCTGACCAAGGAGCCAAGCACTAAGATTACACCAAGGGGTACCTGATGCAGGAGGTAACACACAGTGAAAACAAGTCAATAAACCCTTCAAATCTACTTCTTCCCAGTGAGAACCACAGTCCACTACATGCTCCTTCAACCCACCCTTCCCTTGGGGCGTGTGGTCCACCTCATCAGAGATAGCTTCTCACCAGCTGCCCTGTTTCCAACACTGAAGAACAGAGATCTCAGAGCAGAATAGCTCTGATTGAACAGCATGAGGGTGAGGACACACGCAGAGGAACTCGGCCTTACCTGGCTCGCTCTTCTTCTTGGATGAAGACTTCTTCTTGACAGGTCCATCTTGTTTCTGCTCCTCTTGGTTTGGAAGAGCGTTGGTTTTCTTGATGGTGACGGCGCTGATGACTGGAGCACTTTGCTGTGTGCCAACTGGCGGCACGGCCACAACAGGCACCTCCTTTGGGGTCACCTCCAAGACGGGAGAACTTTTGGGAACACTGACAGGAGGCAAAGCCACTGCTGGGCTAGGAGCAGGCTCTACCTTTGCCACCTTCTTCTCCTTCTTCCTCTTTTCCTTAGGTGATGGAACAGGAAGAGGTTTCTCCTTTTCCTGTGGGACCACAGGCACCGCTGTGATTGGAGACTCAACAGTTACAGGCTGAGGCACCACAGCAGGCTCAAGAACCACATCCTTGGGAGAGTTTGTCACTTCCTGTGTCAGCTGCTGCTCTGGGATCTTTCCATTAGGTTTCTCTTCCTTTTTCTTTGCTTTTCCTTTTTTCTCAACAGGTTTCTCTTTCTTCTTTTTCTCTGCTTTCTGCTGCTGAGTCTTCTCAAGCTCTTTGCGTTGCTTGGCCAAGGCTTCCTCATAAGATGTCTCCTTCATGGAGAAGGTAGACACCAGGAAGATCCCAATGGCTGACACCACCATAAAACCTCCAAAGACCATAACACCCAGCATCTGAGGGTCGTACACATCCATCCTACCTTATTCTTCTATGCCTGCAAGACATAAGAACAACAGTTAGGAGGGAAATAAAAAGAAGAGATGCAATGGCCCCACTGAGCAGGGAGTTTCACGTGGACATCTGTGCCTTCAAAAGGCACCAGGCATGGAAAAGACAAACAATACTCACATAACCCTGGTGAGGGTAACCTGACTACAGCCCCTTGGGTTTGCACACCTCTGCTATGTTGTCTATGCGCAGGGTCCAGCTGTGGTACAGCAATTTCACTCTCTGTAGCTATCTCCAGAAGAACCAAAGAGATGGAATAAAGGATGTGATCAAAGAGCCACGAGCAGTGGTGCATTACATGACCAGTGGGATGGTTTTCAATGACTGCTGCATGATGCTGTGTCCCTGTGGCAGCAGAAAGCCCCTTCTCAGAGCGTTAGGTGCAGAGCAGCTGAGAAGGGGCTTTCTCTGGAGCAACAGACCTTTTCACTGCACTCAGACCCGTGTTCAGTTCTCAACTTTGGAGCAAAACAATTGTGCCCTAGAGGGCAAAAGCATGCACAGGAGAGAGAAAGCTTTCTCCAGCTTTGCAGCAGCCCTGGCTGCCTTTCTTTGCCACCTCCACCCAGCAGCACCACTGGCTACTGTCCAGCTCAGCATCAAGGACACACGTTGGTTGCGTCCTGCTGGGGAGCTGCCCCCAGGTAACAGTGAAGAGAAACAACCCATCAATGATGCTGCCTGCACGCAGAACATGTGGAAAGCAGAGTCAGGACCATTTCCTTGTGATGGCCATGAAAAGTTCAAGAAAAAAAGGAAAATGGCTCAGCCAAGAGTTATTTCATCTCTCCAGCGGACGCCTGCAGTACCAAGTGAGACTGCAAAGGGAGCGCTGGATGTGGCACTTCTCTTTCTACCTCTGCCGTTAGCTGACAAGCAACTCAGGCACAGGGGCTCTCCCACCCTCCTCTCCAGCCTCAGTTTCTCCACCCACAGCTCATGAAGCATCCACGTGCAAGTTCTGGCAGGCAGGGTGCAGCCACTCATAGAGAAAAGCACTGCTCTTCTTGACTGCTGCCTTGAATTGCAAAGCAAATCTCTTCTCTGCTGTCCCACTTGCACCTCTCCCATTGGGACAGCACCTGCACTTGGCTCTGAGGTAGCTCATGTCTCTGCAGACGCTGCAGTCTGGCAGTTAATCTGCCAAGATTAACTCTTCAGGAGGTGTCAGGCTGCATTTTTCCATCACTGTGCCTCAAATGTTAATCAGGAAAAAGCAGAAAGGCCTTGGCCATGAGAAGTTCCCATCCCCACACTTAACTGCAAACATTCTCGAGTTTCCTCTTTCAGACTTGTGGGTTGAGGAGTGAGCGAGGGAGGGGATGGAAGGGGAGGAGGCAAAATAAGAAGAAAATCGAGGAGATCAGTGTCTTTAAAACCTCAGTGCTCACAGGGAGAGATCTCAGAGCCTTTTCCTTTCTAACAGCTGGAGCACCACACTTGCAGCCAAATCTGCACTCAAACCTGTTCACACAGCGAGGGGGTGACAGTGCGATGAAAAACTCCCCTCCAGTATTTGAGCAGCGGGTGCAGAGCTCAAAGGAGCTGCAAGGCAGCCATCTCCCACCGGAGATATTCTTCCCCAGAAAGGTGGGGGTTCTTCCCAGCAACCCAGCTCCTCCCATCCACCTCTCCAACTGTCCCAGGCAAAGCAGAAGATTGCTGGCAGGCAGGAAGGTGAGCAATGCCAGCTGGAACCAGTCTCCTCCAGCAGGGCCAACTTTCTACCTGGGGGCATTGCTCAAGATCCCAGCTGATACTACAGGCATTGCTATTTCACATCCATCCCAGCCGTTTCAGATTTACATGGCCTCAGTCCACCCTATCCCAATACATCTGGTGCCAAGTCACTCCTTTCTGACTAGGTAGCATCGCCTTGGCATGGTCCCTGCCAGGACAGGAAGATTATTCCTAACCTGCAGGGTGAAAAGGGATGGATTTCATCTTCCTGATAGCAACTAAAACGTAGGGCTGGAGATCACATACCCATGGCCAGCAAGCTGGTTTTAGGGCTACAGCAAAACACCCAGAAGCTGTGCTAGGGGCAGAGCAGGGTGACCTACATTTCTTGCCCAGCAACCCCAACACATAAAGCTTTCCTGACCTCGCACTGACACAGCTTCATATTTAGATAAAAATGTGCTGCTCTAGCTTGGGGCAAGGTCAGGTCAGATAGGGCTCTGAGCAAGCTGATCTAGTCGAAGATGTCCTTGCTCACTGCAGGGGAGGTTGGATTAGATGACCTCTGAGGTCCCCATCAACCCAAAACATTCTGTCATTTTAAGGGCATCACCAAGCACTGGCACTCTAACCCCACCAGCTTGTACTGCCATAGACAAAAGCAGCTGGATGGAGCTCACAGAGGATGCAAATGGAGTAAAAAACCTCAAACCTCCACTACCAAGGAGCTCACAGAGGATGGTGTCATTCACAGAGACCAGGGTGCTGACTTGGGTGAGAGGGCAGTGCCAGCCGCAGCACCACGAGCCCCACTCCTCACTCTGCACTGCTATCCCCACTGAAGCCCCCAGGTATTGGAGTCCCAAGCTCCCTAATCCCCACAGACAGCCTCACCCAGCCCCGCTGCAGTAAAAGCTGTCTGTACCTTGCCTCCTCTCAGGGTGAACAGCCTGGGTGAGATAACGATGCAGACTAGCATTGAAGTTCTTCCCAGCTAAACAAAAAATACCAAACAGCCCCCACCAAAACAAAGCCAACACAAGAAAAAAGCAACCCAGAGCATTGATTTAGAGAAGCTGTGGACCTGATGGAAGGGCCACTGCAACAGCTGTAGCTTGTGAAAGCAGCAGAAAATCTCACACGGGTCATTTATACACTCCCACGGCTGGACCAGAGAAACCTTGTGCCATTCCCAAGGACAGGCATGCCAGGAGAAAATATCAACCAAAGTGTGAGAGATGCCAGCTGGGCAGCAACGACTCTCAGCACTGCTATCACCGCAGAAGGAAACTTTGCTCCTATCTCAATGTTCACGCTTTGCAGGTCACAGCATGAGGCCAGTCCTGGCAGACCTGGTGCTGATTCCAAGGAGCAAGTTCTACCAGCAGAGTTTCTCCTGTGGTCAAGACTTGGCATGGGCCATCCCAAAGCCACTTTCAGGGAAGAGCCTATCAGTCCAGGGGCACAAAGACATCTGCAGGCTGTACGCCCACCATGTGCACTTAAATCAAACCAGACTGACTTTGGCATTAGGAGAAAGGCATTAGAATCAGGGAAAGTCTTCCTCTGGGAACATCCTGATGCATAAATGCAAGAAGCAACGTTCTGCACCATTAGCATCAGAAGCACAAAGCTCTGCTTTGGTATTTCCTGATGTTGTTGCTGTCATCCTTCAGTGGGTTCAAATTTTGCTCCTGGATCTGCACAGCAGGCACAGTCCCCATCGTGAACACAGCAGCAGCAGCACACACACCCCCACACACCCCCTTGTCCTTTGGTAGAAAAGCCCTCCACGCTTCTCACCTGTGCAAAGCCTTAGCAGAAGCCTAGAGGACAATCTTGCACTGAGAGGCTCTGAAAAGGCTCGAAGGATTCAGCATCCTCCTCTCTATACCTTCTGGTCCCACGGAGGGACTCGGTCCATGCAATGGCACTTTTCAGTCAGATGCCCAGGCTGTTCTGTTCCTAAGGGCTATAGGTTCACCACCACCTATCAGTGTCCACATTTACTGAGCACATTTACCTGTGTGAAGTCTCTTGAGCAAGACCATCCTCTATTTATCACTGGGCCAGAAGAGTGCAAATCATCAAGTACCTCCATATGCAAAATCTGTCCCTGAAATGCTTACTCAGATAAAGCTTTTCACCAGCACCAGAACAGGAAAAAGCTGGACAACTGGTATTTCACTTGGCCTTCTCACGTAAAGGAGCCAGCTGAAGCACTGTGTTCTGACTCATCTGTTCCTGAGGCTTTTTCTAATTATCCATCAAACTTCCCAACATCCCAGCTAACAGCCCAGGATACCCAATCTCCCTCATCACCCTGCACGTGCACTCACCTCTGTTTGCCCTGAGCAAAAGTCCAACTCACCCTAAAGAAGCGAAACCAGTAAAGCAAGTAAAGGTTTGCTGGGTTTTTCAGCACTACACAATTTCCAGGATGAACCCACCCAGAGACACAGGTTGTGACAGCACCGGAGCCACATTCAGTGTCTTGTGGCCGCATCTGCCAGACAGAGCCATCTCAGAAGGCAGGCTGGGGGCTTCCCACCTGCTGAGCCTTTCTTCCACTCTGCAAGCAATTTCATGAAATCTGTAGGAACACAAAATCTTTGAGTACCACAACCCCTGGTTTCAAACACCCAGGCAGGTGAGCAAGAGCAAAAGAAAAGAGGTTGTACAGTAACTACTCAAACCGCATCTATGCAGCCAAAGAAACACACATCTGTCACCTCTTCCTGGTCTGGGTAGCTGCTGCCATGGGATGCTCTCTGCATGCAGGATGCTGTTCTCCCTGCAGTCCAAGCCTTGCACTTTGTGAGGGTGTCAAGGTGGCATATCAGGTTAAAACAATGAAGAGGTGACAGCACATCAGAAGGCAGAGAGAGAGAACTGGACTCCCATAGCTAGGCTCTGCATAGCCTGTATCAACACCTGAGCAGCACCTGCAGCTCCCTTTCCTCTACAGCACAATAGATTTTACAAAACAATCAACCAAACAAGTAAAATGTTATCCTGTCCCTAAGTACAAACACACACTAGTCAGTCAGAAGTGTCTGAGTCAATACATGAGTTTCTAGGCTGAAACTGCAGCTTCTTCTGAAACACAGAATTATGTCCCAGGCCACGGGGGTGAGAAGGGACTGGTTGCTCTTTACAGAGGACACTGCCCGGCCTCTGGTTTGAAGAAATAAGGTCCTGCCTCCTTTGCTACCCCTAGTCTGCAGCTACCCTCACCAAAAGCTAGCAGGAAGACTGAGACATGGACAGAAACACTGTTCCCTCAGCTGGGACAGTGTTCATTCAGCACTAAGAGGGAGAGGGCAAAAGAGAGGGAACTGTGAGACTCGATCATGCCAACGGCAGGGTAGTCCAACAGTGGGAGAAAGCAGAGGCACTGCCCACAGCTGCAAGACAGTCACCAGATACTTCTCCTGGACTTTCTTTCTCTACCCTGTTGTGATAAAGACAAAAATTAAAACCCAGCGAGCGAAGCTAGCGCACTGTGAGCGGATGCTAGCAACCTCTGTTTAAATACAATTCCTGTGTGACTGTGCACTTCCAGCCTCGCAGCAGCATGTGTTAGTCCATGCAGCAACTCCAGATCAGCTGCTGCACCAACAGTTACAGCTCCCTTAATTGAATGTGTCTTAGCGCTCCATTAGCTCTTGCAGTGCAACAGCAGCAGCAGGGCTCTTGGCAGTGCTGCCAGCTCCTCTTCTAAGCCTCGGAGTTACAAAAAAAAAAAGGCAGAAAAAAAATATATATACACCCAAGAAATACAGAGCAAAACAGCACTGGAACACAGCTGCAGCCTGACTAATCTCTGCGGTGGCTACCACAAATTTACTCTCCCCTCTCTGGCCCCAGGCAGAGCCCCAGTGCCAGCCCTCGCCAGCTTGTTTGGGGTTCACGTCCCAGGTAGCAGCCGCCTTGTCCCGCTCCTTCCAAACATTTCCCGGCGAAGGAGAGGAGGACGAGATGAGGCCGCTGCCATCACTTCGGTGAAGGCTGACGTTTGGAGCAAGGAGGCTCCTCGCTGGCCCCAGCCACGTGTGCAGGCGCTCGCTCGCCCCGCCGGACCTGCACCGCTTCCCTGCGGGGCGAGCAGCAGCAAATCCGACGGACCCCTGGCCACGTCCAGTCTGTTAAGACCCCTAAGAGCAAGGGTCTCCACTTGTGGAGAGAGGCATCGCCAGGCCCCGAGCTGCCGGGGGTCTCCCGGTGCTGTGAGGGGTTTTCTGAGGGTCTGAGTTAAGCAGCGGGGAGGGGAGGGGGGGGAAGCAGCCGCCTCCCGAGCGCCGTGACCTGCTGTAACCGCGCTTAATCAGATTAATGAACTGCATCGGGCAGCCGCTCGGGCAGGGTACTGGGTCTGAGCTCTGCGGGGTGGGCGGCGATGCCCAAGGCGCGGGGGTAGCGGAGTGGAAGGGTCCGGCGCAGGGCTCTCTCCACCCCCGTCCCCTCCCCGCTCCGGCCGCCATTCCGGATCATCCTCAGCGAGGTCCATTCATCCGCCCGAGCCCCCCGCCACCCCGCAAAAGCGGTCAGAGCCCAGCTCTGGGTTCCCAACCCCGCCCTTGCCCGCTTCCACCCGGGACACCCTCCCGAGCGGGGCCCGGCAGGGAGTCCCCACCCGCTCCGCGCCCGCTGACAGCCAGGAGCGGGGGCGGGGAGCACCGGGCTG
>VZRI01006604.1:0-10674 GCA_013397515.1 Upupa epops | reverse complement strand
TCTGGCTGAATCCAGCATTCCTGCTCAACTTTGCAATTCCTACTTATTCAACTAAATAATGAAAAATGACATGAAGATGAAAGTATGCTACCTTATTTTCTCCAGTAGTTTTGAGCGAAAAAATTTCAGTTCATGAGTAAAGTAAGATAGCTAACAAGAGCTTGTGCTAGAAGATGGGACCTTTTTTCACTTTTTTTTAATTGATCAACACACATTTATTGAGTTTTAAAGGCATAAATTACACGGTTGATAATTACATCAGAGATGCAGCAAACAAAATGGATAAGCAGTGAACTAGTTGTTTTATTTCCCAGTGTTTGAAGACACACTGATGTACAACCTTCTTTTTAGCAGTGATAATTTACCGCTCTCTGCTGCCACTTTCCAGTGGTGCCAGTAGTGCTTATATCCCTGCTGGCCTGGCTTTTCTGAGCAATTGAATTGATGGGTAGCCCATCACTGTAGGATGCAAGTTTATTTTATGCTTATTTTCTGAGGTGTATGAGTGTGGTCACGATCTTTTTTAGCATTGTACAGATATACCCAAATACACTGAGATATCCTGAATCCTTGATAAATTCCCATAAACAATGGAGTATCAGGAGTACTCATATTGTGGTAACATGTTGCCTACCCCATTCTGTGCATCTGATATACTCAGTATACTGGCTACACAGCTGCTTTTTCATGCATCTAAATGGTGGGAACCAAAGTTTTTCTTTTGTAATGGTTTTATTTTGCTAGTGTGTGAGTTCTGTGTGCACTGTCTTTCACACCTGTTTATTGAAGAGTTCAACACAGGGAAGTTCTAAGCACCGCAACTAGATAAGTACAACCCCTGGTATCAGTACACACTGTGGTCCAATTGGCCAGAAAAGCACCTGGGGAGTTCTGGTGGACACTAATTTGAACATGAGCCAGCAACCTGCCCTTGTGGAAAAAAGGGAAATGGTGTCTTGGATTAACAGGAGAGTTGCCAGCAAGTCAAAGAATGTGATCCTCCTTTCTACTCAGCACTGGTGAGGCAACTCTTGAAGTGCCGGGTTCAGTTCTGCCTACAGGAGAGACATGGGCATACTGGAGATAGTCCAGCATCACTTAGGTGAAGAAGGGACCGGAGTATCTCACATAGAAGAAGATGCTGAGAAAACTGGAACCATTCAGCCTGGAGAGTAGAAAGCTTAAGAGGAGACCTCATCAAGGTATAGAAATACTTGAAGGAAGAGTGCAAAGAGGATGGAGTCAGATTCTTTACAGTGACACCCAGTGATGGATAGATGCAACAAGCACAAACTGAAACACAAGCTCCATCCAAATGTCAGATAATACTGGCACAGGTTGCCCAAAGATGTTATAGAGTGTTCTACCTTGGAGTTACTCAAAAGCCAACAGAACCTGCTCCAGATGACCCTACCTGACAAGGGACACCAGATCTGATAACCTTCAGAGGTCCTTTCCAGCCTCAGTTATGCTGTGATACTGAGTCAAATTTGATGTCAAATTGCAAATGATACTAAACTGAAAAAAAAAAAAACCAACCAAAAATGAACCTGGGCTTCAGTAAATGCTGAAAGGTAGATATGTGTTTCACAATAGTATAAAACTGCAAACTGTAACTGTTGTAACATAAATATAGAGCACAAAGCCAATGAACATAATTTAAGAGGAAAATATGGGGTTTTAATGTTTTTTATATAGTCTTTTTTATATTATTCTTTTACTCATTTTAATAATTTTCTTTTTTTTTAAATAAGCCCTTATAAGACAAATCTACAATATTGTTCTTATCGTATCCCTGGCATTTCCAACTTTTTTTCTTTCTTTAATTTTGTGTCTGATACTTGCTGAACTAAACATGAAGAAATGGCCAAAGTGTTCAAGGTTTTAAAAAAACACACATGTTTTCCAGAGGACCTCAGATAAAATGCATAAATTAGGTTTTGCACATTCAATTACAATTATGAATAAGAAAAGGTTATGATACTTGTTTTTTGCAGGAGAAATCTAATTCACTTCATTGACAGAGTTTGTGCCTTAGAGGTAACAATTGTTATGTTCTTGGTAGGAATTATGATTGGGATGAGTCTTTAAATGTGGTGAGGGATCTTCACAATCTCTTTACTTTGGAGAACATAGGTATGCCCTCTTTTTTTGTCAGGATTTTTGTATCTTCTGCTGGCTGAAAACCCTAAATCTCAATGGGCAGAATGACTAAACTATACTTTCCCTAAAACTGGTCTTTTCAGGTCAGATTGCCAGATTATCAGTGAATTTCTGGGAATGGGTACCAGTTTAAGAATGCTGTGTTCTATGCTTCACCTTTTCTAGGCATAAATGGACAGGTCACAATGAAGCACATTGTATGTGAAGCTTTTCTTGTGAAAGGCTGGATTAAGGGTGATAAAATAAATGTAAAATCCCACTTCATACCAATTTGCCGTCCCATTGGTATAAGCTACCACTAATATGGAGGGTAATATTAGTGGTATAATATATCTAATATATACCTAATATTAGATATATATAATGTATATAATATATATCTAATATTAACTCAATAATCAGAGAAATATTACTCTGCTTCTCAGAACTGTACCTCATGGGGATTAATTAAGAAATGTGATTTGAGACATCTGAATGGATTGCACACAGTTCCCATGTGTATTGTCCATTTTCTTGCTACAAGGAAAGATGGCAAGTAGCTGATATGGAAGTTTTTGCTGTGATAGTGTTTGCTTCATTAAGAAGCAAAGACTGCTGTGATCTTTCCATACTTATTTCAGCAGAAAGAGCAGTGTCTGAAATAAATATAATGCATATATGTCGAATGAGAATACATAGTCACTCTCATTTTTAATCTTGTAGTAAGTTTTGAATAGAACATAATTTCATTTTTACTGAGTTAAACACTGCAACTCCTATGTACAGCCTACATAGATATAAGTATTCCTACACTTCCCCTCTAATAGTTGTGGCTGAAGGTTTTGCTATTTGATTTCATACTATACAGTGCCAATACGAAGGGTAATTCTGCACCTGACAGAATGTCTCCTGACATTGGTGGAGATTTAATGTTCTCAACACTGCAAAGCACAAAACCTGTATAGTTTCTAATCTCAGTTTGTTTGCTAATTATCTTTCTATTAATATTTATATACATTCTTATTGAGCAATCACATTTAGTTTTAGAAATTATCGTGTAGAGATATGTGTATGTCCACAACTGATTTTAGGTCTCAGCATCACTCCTCAGAAGTCTGCATAAACAGTGCCCAGGAGCAATCAAAATACAAGCTATGCTGCTGTAACTCTTGTGTTCAAGTCAAATCCAAAATTTGGAAGGCATTGGGAAGAACAATAACAGCAGCAAAATCCTTAGCAAATGCCTCTAATACCTAAGCCTGTATTTCTGTTACCTCTAAAGCAGGTATGCTGTCCTCATTGCCCTGCATCTTTCACTTCCAACTCATCTTAATGCTCCTGAGTGTGATTTTTAAATAATGAAGAACAACATCCACAATTGAAGCGTTTGCTCTGACATGGACTTTAAATGGGTTTTCAGGCATTAGATTCTATGGGATGTTTAATAATTTTCTCTGGTTAATGTGAATATTTTCCTGTGTTTTTAAACAGTCTGTCTTAGGAGGCTTCATAAATTGAATATTTCTTTCGCTCCTTAGGTTAAGTTAGCTGACTGCTTTCTGCTTAGTTTTGAATGCAATAGTACTAACTCATAAAATTAATTCCCATTTTGTGGGATTGTCAGAAATGAGGATTGCTCTGACCCCCGTTTGAACTCATCAGCTGAAATGAAGTTGTTCAGTGAGCTGGAGAAGACAAAGCTGAGTTCCAAGAAATTAATCAACTCCATCAGCCTCTGCAATAGGCCTGAAAATGGTACACATCAGACTGACCCTGAGCAGTTCTGGATTCCCTTTGTAAATGAAAGTCATCATTCCTGGCAAGGAAGATACTAAATTATAGGCTTTTAAATTTAATTTTCAGTTTACTTGTGTTTTCGATTGGTGTGCCATGTTTCATAAAGATGGTAGTACCTTTAAGTAGTAAATGCCTTTCTTCTACTAGCTCAATCCCTGTGATAATAAAAAGGTAAATTTGAAGTAAAAACTGTTAGCAAATGAAACATGTGGTTGTTTTCTACTTTTCTTTTTTTTTTTTTATTTCTCTGTGACACCTTAAGCAACAATACCAAATTATTTTCTTCATACCAAAATCAATAACAGAGTTGGAAATAAAAAGTAGCCTTGCAGCCTGAGGCCACAGATTTTCATGACAGGCTACTAAAACTATCTTTCAGTAGCCTGAAGGTCTGTCAGCTAATCATTCACTTTCCTTCCACTATTTAGTTGTCGGATATCTCTCCGGGCTAGTAAAACTTAAAGGCTATGTGACAAATTGTCTGCTAAAGAAATGTTGTCCATTTTTGTCTTTGTGGAACTTCAATCTTTAACACATACGCTGAAAAGTTCACATTGCTTTGGAAGGAAAGTAAAAATTAAAATGCTAAGAAATCTTAAATGTTTTCTTATTTTATTAAATGCAGAGCATTGAAGCCATTGTTACGTACTTGTCGAAATCAGTAGTAAAACCATTTTTTTTTCAGAGAGCAAAATGCATAGGGGAATATGACTCTTTAGTTGAGCTCTTAAATATGAAGGAGCATGACAATTAGGGTTGAATACATGAAAATGTAACTAGTAATTAGGTAACTACATCAAATCTCAACAACCATCACAAGTGACATCTATCCTATTTCAGTAACAGGTGGAAATGGAAGGTGATGTATAACTGTCAAATCTCAAAAATCTCGTCTGTATGTGTTTTTATTTAAGTAAACTTGGTCAATATATTTATCCCAGAAATTAAAATTTTATGTCTAATTTTTTGGAGTCAAATAGTTCTAATGGTTACCAGGTAACACTTTTAACAACTGCCTCATGATGTCAGCAGTAATTTCACATAAACCCAGTCAGGAGATAATTCATAGGCTGGATTGACTAGCATGTTCTTAGTATTCTAGGCTAATCATGAGTTCCTACACCTCTACTTGTACATTCTTTCAAGTGCTTGAGGCAAAATATGCAGCTTTGCCTCTTAACTGTTTTTCAACATTCTTGATGCTCCCCTTTCCCCTCTTGTCCTTCCAAACCATGTATGGGAAGGGGTTTTTTTGCAGATATACTAAATTAAAGCTTTTAGGTACATAAGTATCATAATCTGTGTTAAACCTTTACATCATCTTAAACAGATTACATCAATATAAGTCTTTAGATCATCTTAAGTACCTCAGGCCTATTAATTTATATACTAATAGGTTCTTAACTACACAGGTATACAAATAAAGGATGACTAGGGGCAAGTAAGGTGGGCCCAAGTTAGTTAACCCTCGTTTAAAGACCCTAAAGTGTTTTGCCATAGTGGCTGTGTGATAAAGTTTAATGATTAACCTTCTATAGCCCCCAAATATCCCGCTACAGTGGATCATGTGCAACAATTAAAAACTAATCTTAATTGTTGTTTATTAGCCTTTATATCTTAGAAACAAGTTTTGAGTTGTTTCTATTATCTCTCACTGTAATGGGGAAATATCTGAAGGAATCAATTCTTTTTAAAGTTTTTAAAATACTGAACAGGACTGTGTCCTCACATTTATCATATGTGTGCATCATATTAACAAAAACACACACAGAAAAATGGTGACTTGTACAGTTCATTCACTGTTCTTTTAACTCAAATACAGCCAAAGGAAGTAAAGTCCCTTTCACAGTCCTTTTCCATTTCCACATCCCCTTAAAAATGTTGCTGCTGAAAATTATCACGCTAGAGGTGTGATGACTAGCTTCTTTTATAATCAGGAGGAAGTCTGTAGTTTGCCTGAACAAGTAAGGCTAGCAAATATCACCCAGACTTACTGTGTCCCTTTAAAGGACCTTTTAGCAAGTTAGAACATTTATGAGAGGAATAGAAAAATAGCACAGACATGCATGTCAAGTGATAATATTTAAACAGCATTGTAGTAATAGACATGAAGTTCTTGGAAGAGCCAATGAAATTTCTAAATTTTCTTGTCAAGGCAGGAATGAGGTAGCCTCATGAACTTGTCAGCTGTGCTAGTTGGAAGGCTAATTTGCACCTGAGTGTAAGCATTTGCTCTCACTAGCAGTCATAGTGGTATGCAGACTGTTCATGGGTCATACAGTCCCTGGAGAACACCAGCTTGGCCCAACAATATGTGTGTGTACACATATGCTTCTAGTGTGTGTGTGCACAGCACTATCACTTTCACAGGCAACTCAGTCTGAAGATAATTTCTTTATAAACCGCATAAAAACTTTTAATTGTGGTAGCGGGCCCTTTCTACAGAAGTCACAAACCAATTTTTCTGCCCAGTTTGTATCTCTGTGGTAGTTAGAATCCACTGAAATAGTCACATAAGTAGGTATGCAGGAAATCTTACCTTTCAGTGTTCTAGTATTCAGGTTTTCCTTGTGAGCACCCCAGCCTTGCTCTCCATATACCATCCCTGAACATACACCCAAAGATGAGCACTGTGAATAGTTAAAGTAATGTGGCCTTGCATACTGCACCTCAAGTAGAGCACAAAGGACAATGTTCATATAACTATTTTACTTTCACCTGCTCTCTGCTGTTACCATTTCCAGGTTATTTCCCACTCCTTTTATGGCAAAGTAGTCTGAGTGCTCAGGTGATTCTTTCCTGGGGACAGGGGTAATGACTTTTGTGGAGCACTGATGATGTGCTAGGAGGTGCTGCTTACTCTCAGTGCGTCAGTGTGCAGCCTCCCTGCAAAGTAGAGGAGCTAAAAATATTAAAATAAATTTAAATCAAGCTGTCCAGTGTGGGTTGAATAAACAGGTAATATTTAAGTAAAAGCATTTTGACTGTTTTGGGCAAGTAGTCCTATAATAGCATTTAAGTAGACTCTTAATAAACATCTTGCTTCAGCACTTTTTGGAACATAATTAGTGAGATATGATAAAAAAAAAAACTATTGTGGCTTGATTTTTACTATGATTCTGATATTAAAGTTTACCTGGAAATAAATATAGGTGGGATACCTAAAGCCTAATCATCAATTAGATGTTCATCCTGTCTGTCTGTTCACTTTACTGATGGAGAAATAATGAATTCATCGTACCAATTTTGAACTTTATAAAGTTTCATAAAGAGCAGAGAATTTAAGCAAACATCTAGAGATTTAAGTTTATGTTAACAACAATAATACCTGCACGTTAGCTCTTGAAAACATATTCAAAAATACATTCAGAATGGAGATGCAAATAGGCAGATGTTTTATATGAACTGTAGATTAACCTCTGTATTGAGTATTTCCATCTACAGGTCCACAGTGAGGTCACAATACAAGTGCTTTAAAAAGTATCTGTAATTCTTTCCCCAGAATATGCTTTGCACCAGCTTGGAAATGAAAGTGCATGAGGCACACTCATATGCAGCTATCAGCTCTAGTCTCTCGTTTGTTTTGATAAATTACTATTGTAAGTTGTGCCCATCTCTCCTTATGAAGGCATCATTTGTTTTCTTCCCCTTGCTCATGCTGGGCCTCAGTACAGTCATTCACAATGACACATGCTGGTGGAAACAAGGTGAGAACACTAGTGCAGACCTCTTCTGCTGTATGTCAGTTATGCCATTATTTGCACTTGATCTACTGGTATGCGTTTGTTTAATGAAGCATAGTTGCTTTAACCTTCTAGACTGTTCCTCCCTGAGAACCATCAGCTCGGTCCTAGAAATTGAGTCATGACAGAGTAATGTGCCAGTTATTATTGTAATAATAACTGTCACCTCCCAGCAAAGAGTAATTTGATAACCTTCTATTAGTAATTGTACATGTTGCTCTTCACATAAGTGTTAACCTATTTCTACAGTATGCTAAACATTTGTTTATTGGAAAATGCTAAAGAAATGCAGTCATGAACTTCTAAATTTGTTTTTCTTGCACTTATCCCTTACATGGTTGGATTCACTAGAGAAATTAGGTCTCAAAGTCTAATAGTTATAGCAAAGTCTGAACCTAAAATAATAGTAGAAAAATGTTCCCTGTCTTAATATTATCTTGTAACTATTAACCTTACAAATATGTGATTTACATTAGCTAGTCAGAAAAATTGCTGCCTATTTTAAAATGGTGTCCATCTGGCAGAAGAAAACTATACATTTGGTCAAAATGGGTGTAGGAACCCAGACAGAGCTGTGCAGATGACAGGATGCAGGCAATGTCACAGCATCTGACTGATCTCCATCATAGCATGTGAAGTTTTAGCTGACTGGAAAAGGGGAAACATCTTTAAAAAGAGGAAAACAGAAGACCCTGGAAACTATAGGCCACTCAGCCTCACCAGAGGCAAATCATGTCTAACTTGATGATGGCCTTTTAAAATGGCGTTACAGCACAAGTGGGCAAGGGAAGAGCAACCAATGTCATCTACCTGGACTTGTGTAAACTGACGCTGTCCGCATGACACCCCGGTCACCAAACTGGAAAAACATGGACTTGATGAACGGACCACTCGCTGGATAATGAATTGGCTGGATGGTTGCACTCAGAGAGTTATGGTCAGTGGCCCAAATTCCAAATGGAGAGCAGTGACAAGGGTCAGTACANGCCCAAATTCCAAATGGAGAGCAGTGACAAGGGTCAGTACAGGGCCAGTGCTGCTTAACATCTTTGTCAGTAATATGGTCAGTGGCATTGAGTGCACCTTCACCAAGTTTGCCAATGACACCAAGCTGTGTGGTGTGGTGGACTCACGGGAGGGAAGGGATACCATCCAGAGGGACCTGGACAAGCTGGAAAGGTGGGCCAACCTCATGAGATTCAAGAAGACCAAGTGCAAGGTCCTACACCTGGATTGAGGCAATCCCAGGCATAAATACAGGCTGAGTGGTGAACAGATTGAGAGCAGCCTTGAGAAGGACTTGGGGGTGTTGGTCGATTTAGAACTCAACATAAGCCATCAATTCTGTTCTTGTGAGACCCCATCTGGCCTACTGCATTTAGTTCTGGAGCCCCCAACACAGAAAGGATATTGAACTGTTGGAACATGTCCAGAGGAGGGCCATGAGGATGACTGGAGGGCTAAAGCCCCTCCCTCTCCTATGGGGACAGGCTGAGATGGTTGGAATGGTTCAGCCTGGAGAAGAGGAGACTCTAGAGAGAACTTGTAGCGACCTTCCAGTACCTGAAGGGAGCTACAGGAAAGTGGGGGAGGGCCTGTTTACAAAAGCTTGTAGTGGTAAGACCAGGGGTAATGGTTTCAAACTGGAAGAGGGTAGGTTTAAACTGGAATTCAGAAGGAAGTTCTTCACGATGAGGGTGGTGAGACACTGGAACAGGTTGCCCAGGTAAGTTGTGGATGCCCCCTCCCTGGAAGTGCTCAAGGCCAGTTTGGATGGAGCCTTGAGCAACCTGTGTCCCTGCTCATGGCAGAAGGGTTGGAAGTAGTTGAACTGCTTAACCAAATGGCACAGCTGTAAGATGAGGTTATGAGGCTACAAGCCAAAGTAGAAAGGCTCAAGATCATTAGGGAGGCTGTAATGGAGGTAGACTGGTGCAGCCAGGCTCTGAGCTCCTTACAATGGACAAATAATACCTAGAATCAAGGGCCCCCTGTATCCTGCACCTCTCAGAAGGAAAACAGAAGCCTAAGTAAAATCGTTGAGTGGAAGCAACTTTAGGGCTGTTGCAGAAGGTGAGCACCCACCTTGCCTGCTTTGCTTCCCTGTGTGCCTCTGAGAAATAGACATGAGTCCCTCCTGGAAAACAGTCAGTCTAATAGGGATACAGATGATAGGTAACCTATTCCAAAGGTCTTGTCACAATTGGATAGGCCTTCCATTGACATTACAACCTGTTCCACAAAGAAGAGAAGGGTACTAGTTACTGGGGACTCAATCCTGAAGGGAAGTGAGGGCCCAATATGTAGAGTTGACCCTCATCATAGGGAAGTTTGCAGTCTACCTGGTGCCCAAATCAGGGATATCATTAGGATGCTCCCTAATCTGGTCAAATCAAGTGACTACTACCTACTACTGATCTTCCAGACAGGTGGGGAGAAAGCTGCTTTCTGTAGAGTGAAGGGAATGAAGAAAGACTTCAAGGCCTTGGGATGGCTGGTGAGTCTGGGGCTCAAACTGTTTTCTCTTCTTTTCTTCCATTTTCAGGTGAGGACATGGGCTGGGATAGAAGGATTCAGTCCATACATTCTTCGCTACAAGACTGGTGCTATAGACCTCCCAGTCAAGACAAGCAGGCAGAGAAAATATTCTATAAACAGCTGGCTGTAGTCTCACAGTTGCCAGCCCTTGTTCTGGCTGGGGATTTCAACCTACTAAACATCTGCCAGAAATCTAACACAGCAGAGAGCAGACGGGCTAGGAGGTTTCTTGAGTGTATGGAATATTACTTCCTGACCCTACTGATACATGAGCCTACCAGGGCAGGTGTCTTGCTTGACCTGTTCACAAATAGAGAAGGACTAGTGGAGTATGTTGTGGTCAGAAGTCGTCTTGGGCTTAGTGATCACAAATTGGTTAAGTTCTCAGTTCTTAGCGATGTAAAGAGATTGGTTAGCAGAACCTCCACCTGGGACTTCTGGAGGGCAGACTTTG
>VZRI01006602.1:55800-74504 GCA_013397515.1 Upupa epops | reverse complement strand
ACATTATGAAAACCATATAAACCTACAGCTTCTTTCTTCCCAACTTACAAAAAATCCCTACAACATATTAATACACACCCAAGAGGAGTCTTTTTTTACACCCATTCATTTTAAAACTCCTGTTATAAAACATTTGGAGACAATACCACATAACAGTGACATTCTACTACCTCACCTGTACACATTCACACATTCACATGTTCAGGCATTCAGGGATCCCCTCACAGTGCTCCACAGACCTCTCTACATCCCACTCACACAGTCACACCCCAAAGCCACCCCAAAATGTCTATGGGCTAGAATTACAAACACCAGTACAAAAGTCCAATATGGCATATTTTGTCTGACAGGTGTCAAAGCTCAAGCGACAAACACCTAACAAAATTTGTCTGATTTGACCCCATATTTTTTCTCAGTTTGGTTTGTATATGGTTTCTATGATGCTATGCCATCATTAATAAGCAGAGGGCAAGCGACTGCGTGCCTAAGCTGCTTCCAAAACTTCTTCCAAAACAGCATCCCTTACAATCCCAGTCCATGTTCTTTGATGACTTGGGGCTTCAACAGTGGCTGGCTGACCGTGCAGGGGTTGCGTTAGGTGGGGGTTGGTTGATCTTTCGGTGTAGGTGTAGGGGAGGCTTCCTTAGACTCCTGACTGGAGAGTGGTATCAGTGGGCGGTGGGAAGGGTGGCCAACAAGTGGCTCTGTGGAAGATAAGAGGGGGCAACTGGCTGGCAGTTGGTTCCACCCAACTCCACCTCCTGCAGCAGGTCATGAGCCTGAGCCCAGCTTGGGAAGGGACAGAGGGGCTGGTTGGGTAGTCACTACAGCTCCCCCATTTGTGTTGTACTTTCCTTTGTTACTGGTCCTGTCTGTGGATACATCAGACACCACTGGGACAGTGGTTTTAGCCCTGAAGCAAATACCTACCATTTCGGTAGAGCCCCTAATCACATCTGTGTACCTACAAGAAGGTCCCTGCCTTCCCCAATGCTGATTTGCCCTGAAGCTGGTCTCCTACCCTGACCTTCTCTCAGATCAAGCAGTGTAGTGCCCTCAGCCCCCTCTCACTGACAGATTGTGCCCTGATTTGTGGCATCCAGCCCTCCTGCCTCTGGAACAGCTTTAATAGGGATCGAGTCACTGCAGGATGTAGGTTCTGGTTTCAGCCTTTTCAAAAGCCTGCGGAAGCCTCTATGGTCTCTCACAAGAACTGCTGCATTCTGCAGGGAGCTGCTTACCTCCTCAGGAAGCAAATTCAGGGACCCTCAGTGCCAAGTCTGCTGCAGTTTCTCTCTACAACTGGCTGTAGGTTCTGGTTTTAACCTTTTCAAAGACTTAATTTTTCCATTACACTTTCTGAAAGTAGCATCCCAACAAATTAAAAACTCTCAGCTGTTCCATGTAAGTGCTCCTTCTGGTTCATTCGGAGACATCAATTGAATTCTGGTACTGCAATTAATATTAGTGCCATTACTATTACATTTGTTGTTATAAGTTCTCTTCTATGTCACCAGGATCCATCATCTTTCCCTTTACTGTTGGTTACTAGTGAAGGATGATGAAAATGTGTGAGTGACTGAACAGTCTCAGTATTCATGTTTTTGGTATAAGCTTCATTCCTTATGATTTACTGAAAAGAGAATGTCATTAACACCATTGAAACACTGTCTTTTGAAACATGGTCTCACAGGTGACACCTTTGCAATCTTGTCATCTGTGAAGACTCATTGAAAAGTAGGAAGGGGAACCTGACATATCCAGTTTCTGCATAGACATTATACTCTCCTCGATGCCATTCAAGGTTCCTACTTTTATCATCACCCCAGATGGTGGACCTTGTTCGCTGGATTTATGGAGAAGGAAATGAGAGATAGGTGTGCTAATCTGGCCAGTGGCATACAGGTGGAAGCATAAAAGTAAATATGAAAATTTCTAATTAAAAAAAAAGGAAAAATATTTTCAACTCCTGTGTTTTTGCAACCACTCACTACCAATGAAATCCAGCTGTTTGGTGGTAGTTTAAGAGGGGACCCAAGACAGTCTGAGAGATGGACATTATGCTTATTCTTTAAAAATGTACCTTTGTTTATCATTAAACTTAAAGGACAGAGTGCAGTTTTGGTTAATTCCCTTTTCTTGTATCCTCCACCACCCAGTGGTCTTCCGTTAAACTGTAGCTGCAGCGCTGTACTTTCCCATGCATTTCTCTTGTGTTAACTTTCTCAGCTAAGGGCTATCTTCTGCTAGTTTGCATAACCCATACTTAACACATCACTACATTTCTGAAAACAGCATAGACTGTTAATGCATTACCCTGTTAAACAGATATTTACTTTCAGAGAAATCTATCTGCTAATTCTGTCCTGTCTGTCTATATTATTCAGGGAGCAGAGGGCTGAGTGGGTGTAGGAACTGGAGAAGAATAGCATTGCATATAATTTCTTAAAGTATTTGTGCTCAGTACTCAAAATTTATGTGAAATCCAATACTACTGTAAATTTCAGAGGCAAATATAAATTTTCATGTCAAGTATTTGTTCAGTGTGTTTATGAGAACCGTGTTATAAATGGTAATCAAAGTGTAGCATTTAACTTTTCCATGTCTCCGATTATAAATTATTATTTAATTTTCTCCTAAAGGAAGAAGCTCTGAATGCAAGCATAATAAAGAAATTAAAGGAAATGCATTCAGATGAGTGTAACTTCCATATTGGAGAAGTAGTCAAGTAATTTGTTCTGACATTCAGTTTTTGAACGATGAGGTGGCTCCTTCTTAGTTAAATGATTTTTGTATTTTAATTTCTCATGACTCATATAAGGATTTTATTTGCCCAGCTACCCTCCATCCCTTGGAATGTTCCTCATTTTGAGTACTATTATTGACCAATTTTTCCCCTGAAATTACTTAATGCAATTTTTTAATTGACTAGCATTTTAAACCTTGCAACAAATGACTTTGCATTTATATTCTTACACTGACCATAGTGCTGGCTTTAGGTATTTTTCCATGGCTTCTTTTCTTCTGTATCTGTCCTCTTGATTTTCTGTTTATTTTGATTTGGTGTCCTTCTTTCTCCCTTGCATTGTGACTTTAAAATCAGCGATAGTTTTGGCCAAATTGCTCCTTTATACTATTCCTTATGATTTTCAATGAAATTTCAGAAACAGGTGAACAAATATAAGAATCATACAGCTCCTGGGTCAGCAAGAAATGTAATTTCATATGTAAATATATGCACAACTGACATTATTTGCATAAAGTTACCCATCTACTACTTTCCTCTTTGAATCTAGGTCATGGGGAGGGGAAGAATATGCTCATGATTATAGCTGTTACAGAAGGCTTCACTAGCATTTATTTGAATAGAAACCGTGAATCAGCTTCTATAGTGTTCAGAGCTCCTTTCAGTTGCATTCTCCAAATGTTTGTGAAAGCAAATTTTTGTTCAGAAGGATGTTCAATGCAAAGTAAAGTATCAGTAACAAGGATGCAAATGCATGTTTTCAAGAGTATTGACACTGGAAGCTTTCACATGGCCATCTGGACAGCTCTGTGGGTTTTGGAACTCTTCAAAAAATAGCATGCAGTTTAGAAATTATAAATGGAGTGCAAATAAGGTAGTGATAGTTTCAGCATTAAGACAGTGAATCATTCAAAAGCAATCCATGCAATGAAGTTCCATGCTGGTAGTCCTAACTGCTACTTTTCCCAATTTACTATCAACTGGGGTTTGTCAATCTGGAAGAAAAATTAGTTTTAAAACCAGCAAAAAATTCTGTAGAATTCCCTATTTAGTTATCCAGAGTGTGAATATACATGTAAGAAACTTACTGTTAGTCAGAATCAGTTTCACTTTTTTGCAAACCTCTTCATCATTTCACTTTAGTATCAAATAAATCCGTTAAATCAACTATTTCTGGACTAAGTTACTGATGACATCACAAAAACCAATATGAAAATTTGATCTATTTCCAGATTGGAGCTTTTCCCTGCCTTTCTTATGAAATTCACAGCTGATGACAGAAAATGTAGCAAAAAATAGGTGTGAGCAGAGTACAATGGTGTGTAAACTTAGGATTTAGAAAGTTCTTCTTAAAGGATCCACTTTACAAACGTCAATAGCCAAAATTAGTGGTGTCATTTGTCTTTATTATAACCATGACTTTAGTAAATGTGATTGGCTAGCATGAACCTTAATAGCCTCTGGAGTTAGCAGGCTCTAGACTCTGATTGTTTTTTGCTAGCAAATTGTTTCAGCACAGTTTGGCACGAATTCGGCTGGTTAAAATTGACACTTTGCTCAAATAGGTCCTGGGCTTGGTTTGATATAAAAAAAGTGCAGAGTTCATTCCTGGTACACGGTTTCTAAGCAGCAACTTTTACCTGGAGACTTCTTTAAATTAATACCATAAATGTGGTCTTTTTCCATACAGATTTTGATGGTCATACTAGAACAAACTTTAGAATGGAGATTAGTGCTGTAACCTCCCTGAGTTAATGCCTTTTATTCCATGGAGAAAAAAAATCTATTAATTTTCACAAAATGTGGACTAATGGATCTCAAGTACTGTAGTAGAGCTAAAGAAGTTAAACTGCCAAAATGTTGTGCAGGAATGTTGTAATACAAAATGTACTTTTTGTGGATTCCTTGTGTGACTCTTAGTAAGTACTCAATCTTAGCTGATACAACAGGAAGCAATTTGTGTTTTCAAACTGCATGTTGCTTTCCTGTAGTGGACATGTTTTTAGCTAGTGCTTCTCCATGAGTAGAAAGGATGGCTTTTTAAAGTATACTATTTTGAATTTATGATAAAATTATTCTACACTGGATGCTCACATCAGTCCATTACTAACAATAGAATAAACTTTCAGCTGAGTAGAAGGAAGTAGTTGAAGAAAATGACCCAATCATATGTTGCTTATGAAGATTTGTTATTATTTCTGCATATTGCTTAAAGATTTTATCTCTTTAAGTACTTAATTTTCTTTTAATTTTCCAAATAGATCCAGTTCCACAAGTTTAAGGACAAGCTGTTCTTATGTGTATGTTTTTTTACTCTCCTAATGAATCTGATTTTGCAACTAGTTCTGATAGAATAAGAGGCAATGTCATGGAACGTTATGTTCTGCAATCCTGTTTATCTGGAATGTAGGACACTTCAGTAAAACAAAACTAGCTGGGCAATGGAAGTTGTGCAATGGTGAGGAATGTCAAAACAGTGTGTCTGTCATCAAAGATGAATGAAACAAAGAGATTGCCCAAGACAGTCAAAGGTATAAGGAGAAGAGGTTTGAGAATTTGGCCCTGAAACTGATGACGAAGGTCTCTTTGGTCATGGAAGACCCTAATCGAGGACATTCATGAACTTAATGACAAGTGCAATGGTTATGAACAGATGTTAATTAGTTTTGGGAAATAAAATGAGTATGTATTACTTTTCTAGGAAATGTTATGCTTGAATGCTCTTTATGGGAATATAAACTTTGTTCAGCACTGGTAGAATCACTGTAAGAGTAGAGGAATTATGTTCTGCCAATGAAAGATTGTGTTTTCTAGAACCTCCAAATCAGTCTTAGGAAATTCTTCTTGACCAGATTTTTACTATTAGTTCACAGGGACACTACTGTTATTTGGAGCTGTGTTGTGTACAAATTTACTCTGCTTAATCAGTGTGGACTACTTACATGGCCAGCTGCTCCTGTTACCATGGAAAATTAATTCTTTACCCAAATTGCAAACCATGAAACACAGGATTGAGGTATTTCTTTAATAAGGATGTGTGCAAAGTTGGAAGCTAGATGATATCCCACAAAGCTAGTTCTAGCCTAGAGTCTTATAGAGTTTATATATAGATAAATGTATATATATGTATATATGCAGATAATTTTTTTTTTATATACTGGAAATGTAAATTTACGTAAGAGTAGGTGAATGAAGACATGCAAATTCACTCTACAAATACTATCAATTTACACCTACAGCTTATCTATGATGGTCTTATGTATCTTGCTGATGGTCTTTAAATATCTGATGGTCTTTAAGGTGGTAGATACTATCTGTCTATACTGAAAGACAGGCACATACGGTGTCACATTTTTTATTTCCTATGTTCTTCAAAGGGCAATGTTATAGTCAAGAAAAATGACAGGTTTTATTAACAGAGACAAAGAAACATTTAGAAAAAAGCAAAGAAAAAAATTGAAACTGTGAAGTGCTGGCAAAAGGAATCAGCCCTTCTTCTACAGCAGATGCGACCACTACAATGTGTGAAAACCTAACAAAAGAATTCTCTGTACCTTCTAGCATGTGGCTAGGAAAATCACATGCAGAAAAGAAAGCAAACAGGGAAGGCTTCCCATACACTGTCCCTCATCTAGAACAAGAGTAGTTTTAAAGAGAAAATATAGGGAGAAAGAAAAGAACAAATACAGAATAAGAAAATAGGTATGGAGAAGTAGTTATACTACAAGTTAAATAGGAATGAGGGGAAAATGAACACAAATGCAGTAAAGAAATTTAGAAGCTATCAGGGAAAAAGATGAAGAGATTGCCAGATCCACATGGCAGGAAGAAACAACAGCCCTCCACTGTGTGGTTCAGGCAGGAAAAAGAGACAGTTCAGCCTTCCTGTGTGCCATTTTTAGTGCCATGGAGAAGAGATTTTCATTGGTTCTCACATCGGTGATGTAGTTCCATAAGCTGTCATGATATTTCTTAGACATCACTCCCAAGGTCATTGTGATCCACTGCTACAAATAAATCCCTTAATTATCCCTTTCTATGCTTCTTGTGAGTGATAAGTGTGTTCCAAAGACTCTATCATTACAGTTACTTGTGCTGAGGGGGATCATTATCATGGGCTAGTAATGAGCAGCTCTTGCAGCAGAATTGAACACAGGAGAAAGTGGAAAAAAACTTGGCTTAAAACAAAGCTGTCATGGTGTATGAGTAAGGGGCATGGATGTGACATTCTTAATCTCTAGCTGGGCAAGGCTTTCCAAGGTGGCAATGGATGGTAGAGACAGAGGCTGGGAGTCTGATACAGAAATTAAATTGATTCCAGCTGAGTGAAAAGCTTATAGTTTGGAGAAGATATTCAAGCTCTAAAAAACATTCCAAAAGGAATGATGGGTAGTCGTATGAACAGAAAGACTAGACATCTCTGGACAAAAAGCAAGCTGATATTACTAAAATTAACATATGTTGCAACAGAGAATTCTGGTTAAGATGAGGCAGTGAGTCACAAAGAATGGAAGCCTAAACTTAATTATTTCCATTTCAAAAATTCCTTTTAATGAGATTTGGCTGAAAACTTGTGCACCTGATGCTTTTTTGTGATTTCTAAGTCAGACAAAGAAGAAAAGTGAGACAGACATTGAAAAAGATAATAATTTATGTGCCATTTGCATAGACTGGAATAGTGCTGAATTAGAAAAGGTAACCACTTCTGTATTTTGGCATGGATGCAAAGGGAATGTGGTTAAAAAATATAACTGTGATGTTCAATACAGGCCAGACAAAACCAGAAAGAGAGCTGTTTTGAAGGAAGTTGTTACCTGCATTGAACAGAAAAGAAACCATTAAAAATTAGTTTGAAATGAACATAGAAAGTTTTTGCCACATAGATAGTATCTAGATCTTCTGAGAAAGTTGACAAGTAGGGATGGAGGGAAAGGAAGATTATTGCTGCACAGACGCTTTATGCCTTGTCTTTGTAGATAAAACTAACACTAGAAGCAATGTATGCCCACTGTTGAATGAGGTGGGTGTCCTGGTGATAGAGGATACACCAGAAGATGGAGATACTGAATGCATTCTTTGCCTCTGTCTGTATTGCTGGAGACTGTCCTGATGAGCCCCAGATCACTGAGACCACAGTGATAGAGGTGATAGAGGATACATCAGTGACTAGATCTGTGTCAATAAATTAATCTGTACATGAAACCTCAAATTATCTTGTTTTCAGTAAAGGCTTTTAGCACTTAAGTTTTCCCAGCCTGGTTCTCAGCATTCACTCGCAGGTCTGAATTGTCAGTAAGGAGATGAACGGGTGGAACAAATTGAGATGGATGGGGTCAGCTCTGTGTTGAAGAAATGCCTGTGAACCCACAGTTTGAAACACAATTTGAAATCTAGAAGAACTTTGTATTTTAGTGTTCTGCAGTGCTAGAAATTTTGCTTTAGTTTAATGGCTATTTTTCACCACCAAAATGATGAAAAGTGGTGGTCATCAAGTACTGACTTCCTCTCTGCTGATCTATATGAAGTGATCCTCTTTCACCAAAACACCTACCTAGCAAGATAGCCCCTCATAGCAGTAATCAACCTGTTATCAAGTGATCTCTCTGATTTTAAATAAAATTATTCCTCTCTCATGCTTAAATTTTGGGGGGAGAGTGGCTGAAAAGTGGCCCAGCAGAGAGGAACTTGGGGATACTGACTAACAAATGGCTAAATATGAGTCAGCAGTGTTTGCAAATGATCAAAAAGACCAACAAAATTCTGACTAACAAGGAAGTGTTTGTCCCTCTGTGCTTGGTGCTGGTGAGGCTACATGGTGAGTGTTGCATTAAATTTTGGGCACTTTAATAGAAGAAATGTATTGAAGTGCTGGAGCATGTCCAAAGAAGGTTGGAAAAGGGTCTGGAGAACAAGCCTTGGGGGGAGAGGCTGAGGTAGCTGTGGCAATTTAGTCTGAACAGAAGGAGATGAGACAAGACCTTATAGTCTGCAACTCCCTGAACTCACTTGTCACATGTGATAGGACAAGAGGAAATATCCTCCAGTTGTTTCAGGGAAACTATAGGTTAGACATTGGGAAAAAATTATATATTGAAAGGTTCTTCAGTGGTTGGAACACACTGCCCAAGGAGGTGGTTGCATTGCCATCCTTGTGTGTGTAAATGTCATGTAGAACTGGAGCTCAGGGACATAATTTTGGTGGGCTTGGTACAATTAGGTTAATGGATGGACTTGATGATCTTGAAGGTCTTTTCCAGTCTTAATGATTCCATGATACTATGAAAAACTTGTGCTTTGCCTTACACTCAAATGCATCTTTTGTGAATTTTTGCAGATTGACTTGTGGATCTAGCACCCATTGTAATTATCAGCAATGTGGATAGCCTTTGAAAATAATATTTTCATTCTGTCACGTTTTTTAGCTATTTATACCAGCCATGGTCTGGCTCTTGCTGTCTCCACTGGTAGGAAGGCATTTCCACTGCTTTCACCTCACTACTTTCATTGGTCTTTCTTGACCAAGTGCCTTTCCAGTACTGCTGATGTTGTAGTGGTGCTGCGTGAAAGAAAAAATACGGCTGAAAATACTCCACCTGGTTCACCATGCAGCCTCACACAAGCCGATGTGAGGGAATGTGAGCACAGAGATCAAGGGTTGTTGAACTTTCTCCTCTGTGGAGGAAATCTCTACAAGATTGTGCATGAAGATTTTTGCCCAAAGGTTTGGTGATAAATGGCTTTTTCTTTGTTATGCCACAGTAGTGACCAAGCAGTCAACTATGTGACATCCCCAGCCTGATTCTCTTCATGACTACATGAATGTTACTCTAGTTACTTTTCCTAGTGGCGCACCTCCAAAAATCTGCCTGATTCTTCTTCCAAACTCCAAGGGGTTGCACTTCAAAAGAACAAGAGAGTTCATTGCATTAGCTAGATGTGTAATTCTATTCCAAACTTTGAAAACATACCTTTTTATACTTAAATATGGCATTTGGGGAACATAGACAGCTCCAATGAAAATCTTTTATTATCACGGACATTTTCTTACAGATGAAAATTATTCATTTTTCCTGATAGGTGAAACAATTTCCCCAAAGCTAAAAGCTGTACATTCAATCTTGATTTTTTTTTTAAGAAACAAAATAAGCTTACATTTAACTAAGCATGGAAAATACATTTACAAGTCAACATTTTACAGTTGACACTGCACACTGACAATGGTCACGTTACTTAAAGTGAAGTTCTGTTTCACAAAGGCAGAGTCCATTGCCTCACTCCCTGCTCCTGCTGGTTACACTGTTCCTGATACAGGCCAGGATGCTATTGGCCTTCTTGGCCACCTGGGTACACTGCTGGCTCATGTTGGCTATCAGTCAACACCCACAGGTCGTTTTCCATCAGGCAGCTCTCCAGGAACTCTTCCAGAATCCTGTAGCACTGCTGGGGGTTGTTGTGATGAAAGTGCATGACTCAGCACTTGGCCTTGTTAAACTTCATACCATTGGCCTCAGCATACCGTTCCAGCCTGTCCAAAGCTCTTTGCAGTGCCTCCTTACCCTCAAGGAGATCGACACACCTGCTTAAGGTGTCATCTGCAAATTTACTGAGAGTGCATTTGATTGCTTCTTCCAGGACATTAATAAAGATAGTAAACAAGACTGGTCCCAAAACTNAGCCTGTCCAAAGCTCTTTGCAGTGCCTCCTTACCCTCAAGGAGATCGACACACCTGCTTAAGGTGTCATCTGCAAATTTACTGAGAGTGCATTTGATTGCTTCTTCCAGGACATTAATAAAGATAGTAAACAAGACTGGTCCCAAAACTGAGCCCTGAGGAACACTGCTTGTGGCCAGTCACCAGCCCCATTCACCACAACTTTCCTGGCTCAACCATCCAGCCAGTTTTTAACCCACCGAAGACTCCACCTGTCTAAGCTGTAAGCTGCCAGCTTCTCCAGCAGAATGCTGTGGAAAACAAATGCCTGACTGAAATCCAGGTAGACAACATCCACCACGCTTCCCTCATCCACTAGGCAAGACCTGATCATAGAGGGAGATCAGGTTGGTCAAACAGGACTTGCCCTTCATGAACCCATGTTGGCTGGGCCTGATCCCCCTGTTGTCCTGCTCTTGCTGCATGATCACCCCCAAGATGGACAGTTCCAGAATCATCCCCAGTACTGATGTCAGGCTGACAAGCCTGTACTTCCCCAGGCCCTCCCTTCTACCTTACTTGTAGAAGGGCATCACATTGGGAAGTTTCCAGTCATCACTCTACCCACTAAGTCAGGATGCCAACAATAAGCTGAATCTTTAGCATTAATGCATGGAAAAGGATCAGCTGTCAGCATCAGCAACCTCAGCGATTTCTCTGGAGTTATCTTATATGTACAATGAGCATTGCTGAGCAGGTGGGTTGGTAATGTTCAGAATACAGGTGGAGAACTACCTAAAAACCATGAACACCACCAAGGGACATGTCACCTGCCCTGCAGCTTGCATGTGCAGCACACAGATTGCTGCACAGGGGTTTTGAAGGAGCATTCACCCCTCCAAAAAGCTTTTTTTTTTTTTTCTTTTTTACCTTATGATACTTATACCCACATGGATGCAGAAATAACCATTTCTGAATGGTTCTTTGTTTCAGCAGCCTGCACATGTCCCTTCACTTCTTTCCTAGAGAGACCTTCAGTTTACGTAATAACAAACCCCTTGATACAAAGCTTGCATGGATTCACATTTGCCGCGATTGAGAGACACTACAACACAAATAGCTTAATAACCTATATTGTTTAATTAAACTAAGCTGTAATCACTTGACTTTATCTTTTGACTACTGTGTACCAGGGAAGTTTTATCTGTTGAATATTAACAGTAAGGTTGTCTTGACTTTTAAAGGCACTGTGAGAGTTTCTCATTAGTCTTATTATAATTTCTGATTCATAAATATGTAAATTGTCAGTTTCACATGGGAGATTTAATTCTGTGCTCTTATTTCTGATTAGTTGGAAATACACTCTGGCTCTGTCAGATAATTGATAACACTACACACCAAAAAGGCATTTCCTTGAACTTCATCAGAGGCAGCTGAAATTAAATAAGGCAGACACTGTTACATTTCTGACAGTTTTGTAACACCAACTTGTTGAAGTTTTAAGTCAGCCATTAATATCGTCTATGAATTATTAATTCTTTTTTATGTCAAGCATTAAAAAAAGTATCCGAACTGAAAACTGAAGATCTGAGCCTGGAGTATAAATGCTCTGGGAATAAGATTTTTCTCCCACTCCCCTCACATTTCTTTACTGATCTGCGCTCCAAAAAACACACATTCATTTAGTTTAAGTGAAGAGGATGGAAGATAGTATTTTCAGGAATTTCAAATTTAATTACATAAATACACAACTCAAACATCTACTTAACTTATGGATTGCCTTTTTTTACTTTTTTTGGAATCTCAATCTAGATATTACTAGCCACATGGTAACATATGTAGTGACAGAGTAAGTAGAAATTTCCAAGTAAATGTGAATGTGGTAGGTTGTGCAAAATACTAAAGCAAAGTAAATCAATACTTGCATGAATTTTACTTTCCTTAACTGAATGCAGTGGAAAAGTAGGATCATATGGAGAAATAGTAGTCTATTAGCAGTAAACTACCAAAAGGTAAACTCACTCCCATTCAAGAATCCTAGTTTTGATATACCATCATTCTGAGGACTTTATTTTGCTTCTTTAGTGACTCATTTTTAAATATACAATAAAAAGAAAACCATTAAATAAAAGTTCCCAATTGATCTGAACAAGGTAACCATAAACCATACTGGACTCGCAAAGGCCAGTCTTCCCCTACCTCAAGGAATATTTTCCTCTCCATCAGAGGCAATTCAGTTTCATCAGCTTCCCTGTCCTGTCCTTATATTCTCCTTTTCTTTTGATGCTACCCACAAAGATATTTCACAATAAAATAAACAGCTTTGCTGTTTGTCTTCATTGCCTTGTATATAGCTATAGCTCAGAAATAAAATTTACTTGAAATTGCGTGAACTGGAGGGTGCTTGATCCTTCATGTAAGAAGTCTTCTGATACTGTGAAATGAGTAGAATAAGATCAAGAAATGTTTTAAGTGTAAACATCTGGTTTACACACATTAAAAATTAGTCAGAGAACATACATAAACTCTGATTCTCAGTCTTGTTATATGCCCAGGGTGGGTCAGAAGTTCACATTTTCATGTATTCTATTTAAAGAAAAAGGTACCTAAACTAATAATTATGTATTTACTCAATTTTAGAGCAGATTCAAGAAGATGCTTTTGTTTGTTCTAGTTTTCCAAAGTACTTACATATTTTTTCAAATATGATCTCACTGGGAAAACCACCAGCTACGAACCATTAAAACTTGTCACATGGAAACAGAGTCACACAAAGAAATACTAAAAATTTATGTTGCCAGCTTAGCCATTAATAAGAAATTTTGATGGTGTGTATCTTTTTTTGTAATGACTTTATTCAGCTTCCTATTATTTCTTTACAGTTGAACCCATGTAAAATAGAGGGAGGATTATTATTGTTGTGCTGCTAATATCAGCCCTTATTTCATTACTATTATTACAGTGATTATTCATCATCAGTATTATGAAGTTTTAAAAGACCATTCTTTCTCTAATCCTTAGATTTCTTCTATAGTTATGAGCCTCTTGACATTTCCAATTGCTATTTAAAGTTCTAACAGAAATAGAAAAAATCCCTAGTAGATCAGATTAATGCAAGCCTGTGCATTCTGATTTATAGTCACTATAACACAGTAGCATGGAGTAAAATAAGCCTTTGCTTTAATCCATATTGTTTTTATTTTTTATGTTTTGTATATGTTCTGTAAAGTGATCTAGAGTGCAATCCCCTGAAAGTGATTGGTTTATTACTTTATGTGATGAGGAGTATGAGTGAGTCTCTTAATTTACAGGCTGTAGTCACCATGTTTCTTAATTCTAGAAGACTGTTTGGTGAGGCACAACTATTTTTGAAATGCTTTTGAGATACAGCCTGCTGTGAGGACAGAGGTGACAAGGCACAAGTGTAAGCACGGTGTTTAATGTTTTAAGAGCAGCTACCAACACCCATCTGAGGGGATGTACTGACCTGGTCTTGGCTCTTACCTTTGCACAGCACCTGCAAAACTGAGGTATAAATACAGCAGAATGCAACCTGTTTATGCTGTTATCCAATATATTGTGACTGGTTTGGGTAATTGTACAAAAGCAAATACAGATGAAAGCTGAGTTTTGTCAATGACTTCGTGTTCCACGTTGGGCTGTCTGACTCCAGAGGGACCACTGCAGAATTATTCTGCACATGTGTCTCAAACAGAAAGGTTTCTTTCTTTCACAAATAAAACATTAATATTCACTTCCTCAAACTTCCAAAACAGCCAAAAAAAAACCTCCAGGAAAATAGGGTTTACGGCTTAATATGGAAAGCCTATACACAAACTGTAGCTAGCATGGGGTCACTGTTGGTGTAGAGACATAATGTGGGCATCATTTAGATATTTTGATTCGGGAGTTTTGGCTCTTCCTTCTTTTGGTGTCTAATTGCAGACAAATGAAAAAAACTAGAGGAGTAAAGAGTGGCCATACAATTGACAAGTGCTTAGGGGATATGTTAATTGTTGATTTTCAGAAAGGTATGTGAAAAATCAAAGGCTGAATATTATTGTAGGACCAGAGGTTTTTGTGAGATGTGAAAGTGAGTATTTCCTTCAGAAATTCATGTGAAATAGGTGAGAAATTGACCAGATTGTAAAAGACTGTTTTATTTGGAACAACACGCATAGTCGTATTAGCAGGATTTGAAGACCACAAGTGTGAGTGAAACCAGTGCTTTCTTGTTGTTTGTTTTAAAAAATGCAAACATTTGCTGCGATGAATGGGCATACTCACAAATAAAGTAGGAAATGTTATAGAAACAGTAGGGCTGGCCAGATTTAGCAAGACCTTTCCTAAGCTACCAGAAAAAACTGCATTTAAATTCTTCATATAAACAGATTGGCCGCTTTAGATATAGTTATCTTCTGCCTTCTCATTCCTGCAATACCTGAGAAGGCAGTCCCAGATCTGCCACTGATATAACTTCTTTGCAGGTTAAAAATCTTATTCCAAGTTCATAACAGCATACACTACTATGGGAACTGTGTATTCAACATTGCACTGCAACTCAAATAGATCTTCCCTCCCCCCTCCCCCCCCAGTTGTATTTGCAACATGTGATGGTTAGCAATCTTTATGTTGAGCCTCAGATTTACTTTTGCTTGACTAAATCAAAACTCCTTTTCACAGGTACATGCTTTTCATCCCTTGTAATGCCTGTTTCTGCTTCAATTCTGTTCCTTCTTGAGAAGAAATGGCCAGGACAGTACTCAGCAAATTGAAATCTTCACATTTGTATTCTTTGCTCTACCTATCTCCAGGTTCCCTGATCACTGATTACTTGGCATTCTAAGACTCTTGCTTAGGTCAGCTCTGCCCTTTGCATTTAGGCACAGTATATAACTGCTCTTCTGCTGTGAAAAAGACAGGAAACACTTTTGACAGCCCGGCCACCATCCTACATAAAACATGATAACTGAAGAAAACAAAATTTCCAGAAAATAAGTTCTACTAGGCAGCAATGCAACAGGCAATCCAACATTTCTAGAAATGTCAGGTTGACACCACATTTACCTCTGCTGTGGAGAAAGTGTGAGTTTTTTCTTTACTGTCTCTAGTGGTATTAATAGACGAGATGTTTCAAGGCAGAATTTACTAAATTCTAATACTGCTACCTAATTTGCTAATTGAACTCCTCATGAAGGCAAAATGCCATTTCTGTAGTCTCACTATGGTGTCAGCAGACTGCAACATTGCATGCCCTGCTTTACAGATTTCCTTGCTGACTGACACTTTACATCAAAGATGGCCCCAGCTACAGTGTCCTGTGGTTATGATGTCAACAGTCAGAAGCAAAGCATCCACCAGGACTCAAGGGTCAATCAGCTCTGGCAGCAATGGGCAGACAGTTCAAGGCAAAAGAAGAAGCAAATGATCTAGAAGGAAATTTTCATGTTTAGGTTGCAGTAGCAAAGATTATTAAGACAATATATGAGCAGTTAGGATTCAGTGTAAGTTAAAATGAGACTAAAGATTATAATATCTAACACAGAATCTCTTTTTTGTGGCTGTTTTCCATCTTTTTTTCTATCATCAGGTGATGAAGTTCACAACAGAGACCCACATGGACAAACTTGCTGAGTAGAGCAGCTTCATTGCACACTGGTTTGTACTGAAGTTAGGAGATTCCTCAGTGACAAAAAAGCTCTGCCTCTTGAAGCTGATGTGGTGGCTTACTGACCCTCACATTAGCAGTCATGGATGAAGAGCCGGAGCAGGAACATGTACAGGGCAGCATATCTAAACAAGCTTTAAATGCTTCATTGATCACTTGCCAGGGAAGCTGATTCACCATTGGTAGGATCAAGAGTGAAGGCAGCTAAGCTGCGCAGGTACAAGAGCCCTCTCTAGGGAGCACAGCTGCCCAGAGGTACAGTGAACAGGATGGGCAAACAGGGTGTGGGGTATCAAAAGGGTGCGGCATGGCAATTTGCATGGGAAGGGGGAGTGGACAGGACACAGTCCACCTCCTGGTTTAAGTGTCTCCCATGCAAATACACAATAGTCCTGGCCTCCAGCTTCAGGGAGTGTCACAGACTCTCGTACCGGAGTGCAATAGTGACAACATCTGTCTGTGGTGTGAGCAGATGAATGATCTGCTTGGCATGGTTGTGGAGCTAAAAATGAGACAAAGATGTTGATGAGCATCAGGGAATGTGAGAGGTAGACAGATAGATGGAGCTGAACTCTACCATACTTGAGGCAAAGGCAGTACACAGAGGCTTCACATGGAGCATAGGAATCCCTACACTCCAGCCATCAGAGAGAAGGAGGGGACCTGAGTGCTGGTGGGGAATGGAAACAGGTCCCTGCTTAGTCCCTCTCTCACCTTCTTGATTGCCCTTGTACAGCAGGTATGGGTACAGGTACAGAGGATACAGATGAAGGTTCACCCAAGGGGTTGAAAATGGAAAGTCAGTCAGTTCATCATAGTAGTCACAGTAATCACAGTAATGATGAGGCTAGAAAAGACCTTAAAGATCATCCAGTCCAACCTACAACCAACCAAGTAAACCTAACATCTGACATCGAGATCATGCCACTCAGCACTTCATCCAACCTANCCTCCTCTTCTCCAGGCTAAACAGACCCAGCTCCATCAGCCTCTCCTCATAGGGCTTACCTTCCAGGCCCTTCACCATTCTAGTTGCTCTTCTCTGGACTCGTTCCAAGACCTTGACATCCTTCCTAAACAGGGGCCTAGAACTGCTGCTGTTAAGAAAAACAGGAGGGTAATTTCCTTCTGAGGGCAATGTTGAGGCCAATATGTAAGTCAGGGACATAGTTTAGCAGTGAGCTTGGTATAGTTAGGTTAATTGTTTGGATCTGATGATCTTGAAGCTCTTTTCCAGTCTAAATGACTCTACAAATTATAATATTTGATGTTTACAGTTGCTGCTAAGAACTGGTATGCAGAAAAGCTCTTGCTTGTACTTGTTTCTAAGGAGATCAAGGTCACTGCTAAAAATTGTGTACCACGTTGGAGTGCAGTAACCCAGAGTCTGCATCTGTGGAGAGGAGCTGAAAGGACAGGTGACCCTAAATTGGCCAACTGCATATTTTGTCCCATGTATGTGGTGTTTGGTATGAAGTTGAAGGACCACAAGGATCAGCCCACTTTGGCTCTCTTCCCTCTTGCTCTTTTCCCTTTAAGCTATTCTTTTTCAATGTCTGGCATCCAAGGAAGATTCTACCCATTCTACATTCCACAATCCACCTCCTGTTTTGTTTCTATCTGCTGCTGAATCTAGTCTGGGACCATTCCAGCATCTGCATCAGTGGTGACAGTGATGTAATTTCCATCAGAGGGTTGGTTTCAGCATTGGTTTTGCATAAACTTTCTATTTTCATATTTTAATTAAAGTTGGTTTAGTTTTGTTTTCTGGATCATAAGTTCCTCTCCATCACTCCCTTCCTCTTCCCACTCTGGGAAGGGAGTGGGGTTGATGGAGAGTATCTGTCATCCATCTGAGCCCTGACTCAACCCTTGACAAGTTAAAGTACAGCTACAAGCTTTCAGTGTACCGCTTTGCTGAGAAACAAAGTGTTCTGTTCTAGTTTGATCTTTTAAGAAGGGTGAAATGCGTTTCTGATTTTTCAGGTTGTGTTTTCAAGTATTACCACTTCAGAGTATGCTCCAAAAAGCCAAAGCCTGATTTGTTTTGAAAAACATGAAGGAAATTCTGTGATTTAAACCTGTTTACAAGTACCAAATGTCTATGCAGATATGTAGTTACCAAGACATGCTGGCAAGTGTTTTGCCTACACACAACGGATTAGTACATGAATAGAAATAAAGAAATAGATACGGGATTTTATAAATAAGAGTCTGAGATTCTAAGCACTTGACAGATTTGCTTTTGATGCTTTGTTAGTCAATGCAAGCAATACAAAGATCCTTGAAAGTGAAACCAAACAATTCCTTGGTCTTTGCAAAGGGGGCATAGGTAGTTAAGCACATCGGAGAGAATGAGGACCTGACTGGCATAGAACCATGACAGCTAACTGCAAAGAATACTGACAATTTAAGCTTCCATGGAGCTACAGTCGACAACTGTAGCTTGGTGGCCTTGTAAGTAGGGCTGAGTTTAGTAAAGTTTCAATTTCTTGCTCTGTTTTAAACTTTTTTTTTCCAGTGGCTAATAGTTTTACCAGTGCTGCTCTTAACACATTTTCTTCCCTCTCCCTCTACTCTATGTATTTAATCTTATTCAAGATGCATGTGTTGAATTATTTCAAGGAGATAGACTCTC
>VZRI01006602.1:25448-55736 GCA_013397515.1 Upupa epops | reverse complement strand
CCTCGCCTCGCCTCGCCTCGCCTCGCCTCGCCTCGCCGCGCCTCTCCCTCGCCTCTCCCTCGCCTCTCCCTCGCCTCTCCCTAGCCTCTCTTCTCTCTTCTCTCCACTTCTCTCCACTTCTCTCGTCTCTCCTCTCTCCTCCTCTCTCCTCTCTCGTCTCCCTTTCCTCCAGAACTGGACACAGTACTCCAGGTGAGGTCTGAAACAAATGCATATGGCTGGCCTTCTGGGCTTCACTGACATACCAGCTCATGTTGAGCTTCTTATCTACCATGAGGTTCTTATCTACTCCTCAGGTACTGGTACTGCTCTCAGTCCATTCACTAAAGAGTTAGTATTTGTTCTTGCTATTATTCTGACCCAAATGCAGGACCTTGAACTTTGATTTGTTAGACCTTGTGAAGTTAGCATGGGTCCTATTCTCAAGTCTGTTGAGGTCCCTCTGTATGGCTTTCCTTCCATTCAGCTTGTGAACATCACAATTATCTCCACCAGGACATTGAATCATTTAACATGCATGTCTTTTTGATTGTGCTTCTTGCATAATAAATTCACCTATTGCCATGTTTCATTGATGAAGAGGCTAGAAAATCTTTCAGCTGAAGCCCATCCTTCACTGAATTGTCTATAAGATATTGATGACATCTAGAGATTTGTCCTTCCTCATTTTCTCATGTTTTATCACTTTTATAAAGTGAATAAAAATCTTCAGATAAAGAGGAATTATCTCTAAAATAATATTTGTTGTCACGACACACACAGAAAAACTAGAGCTTATATAAAACTACCTTTGTTGTGGTTGCACAGGTTACAGTAGAGATATTTCCACACACAAATGCATGTCTTCTCCTGGACAGGAAAGTTATTTCATTTACAATTGGTGTTTTCACCAATCATTCTTGAATTCTGACATACCGTCATTCATCTTCAGTTTTGGCAGTTTCACCTGTACTGGAGTTTTGGATAAAATCTTTCCTGATATCTAAGAAGAAAGTCTGTAAAATATTAATGAATACTAAAAATATTAGCTTTTGGTAATTTTATACTGAAACTACTTCAGACTTTCCCTCTTCCAACACCACTCTAACTGGTTGTAATTCTGAAATTGTGTGAATATCCCTTTTCTATTTTTAGACAGGAATATTAAAGCAAGATTTAAAAAGGAGCATAAGTGACCTCCAGGCATCACAGTATCACAGTAATGATGTTGCTGGAAAAGACCTTAAAAATCATCCAGTCCAACCTAAAATCAACCAAGTAAACCTAACGTCTAACATCTAGATTATGCCACTTAGCACTTCATCCACACTAACCTTAAACATCTCCAGAGATGGTGACCCAACCACCTCCATGGGCAGCCCATTCCAAAATCGGATCACTCTTTCAGTAAAAAATCTTTTCCTAATGTCAAGTCTAAACCTCCCCCAATGGAGCTTGAGACTGTGACCCCTTGTCCTGTCTCCAGTGTCCAGGGAGAAAAGACTCACCCCCACCTGACCATAACCACCTTTTAGGTAGTTACAGACAGCAATAAGGTAACCATTGAGCCTCCTCTTTTCCAGGCTAAAGAGATCCAACTCCATCAGCCTCTCCTCATAGGGCTTACCTTCCAGCCCCTTTACCATTCTGGTTGCTCTTCTCTGGACTCGTTCCAGCACCTTGACATCCTTCCCAAACTGAGGGGGGAGGAATTGAATGCAATACTCCAGGCGCGGTCTAATCAGTGCCGAATACACTTTCGAATACACAAATAGAGAGAGGATAACCTCCCTCTCTATGCTAGCCACACCATTCCTGATATGGGCCAGGACGCCATTAGCCACCTTGGTCACCTGGACACATTGCTGACTCATGCTAAGTTTACTGTCCACCTATAGCCCCAAGTCTCTTTCTACCTGAGTACTCTCTAAGAACTCCATTCCCAGCCTATAGTTCTGCCTGGGGTTGTTATAACCAAAGTGCAGAACCTGACACTTAGACATTAAAACACATCCTATTAGAGTCTGCCAGTCTTTCCAGTCTGTCCAAGTCCTTCTGCAGGGCCCTCCTACCCTCCAACAGATCAACATGGACTCCAANCTTCCTCTTATCAACCAGTCTAGTCACTTGATCATAAAAGAACATCAGATTAATCCAGCAAGACCTAGCCTGCCTAAACTCATGTTGACTGGGCTTAATCTCTTGGCCGTCACATAGCTGTTGCATGATAGCACTCAGCACTAACCATTCCATAACCTTTCCCGGAACTGAGGTGAGGCTAACAGGTCTGTAGTTACCTCAATCATCTTTCCAACCCTTCTTGTGTATGGGGGTCACATTCGCCAACTTCCAATCATCCAGGACCTCACCTGTGATCCACAGGTGATCCATCACTCTGCGGTGAATCCCACCCAGTCCCATGGGCCTGTGCAGATCCAAAGTGATCAGGAGGTCCCTAACTAGTACCTCTTGGATGACAGGGGAACTACACTGTACCCTATCCCCATGTACCAGTTTACATAAGTAGTCAACCTGAAGACAGTCTACCCTGTTGTTGAAGACAGAGGCAAAGGAGGCATTAAGTACCTCTGCCTTAGCCTCATCTCTAGTTACTAATTTTCCCTCCGTGTCCAGTAAGGAGTGGAGGTTATTACTACTCCTCTTTTTTCCATTGATATATTTGTAAAAGCTCTTCATATTATCCTTAACTGTAGTGACCAGCCTGAGTTCAAGTTGGGCTTTACCCTCCCTAATTTTCTTCCTGCTCAAACTGACAATTCATCGATGCATGACTCGATTGACTTTGCCCTTTTTCCAGAGTTGGTACATCCTCTTTTTGTTTCTTAGTTTTTTCAAAATTTCCTTACTCATCCAGGCTGGTCTTTTTCCCCTACGGCTCATCTTGCAACACACACTGTTTTTTTTTCTTCATGAAAGAAAGGAAGGTCCCTCCTGAACCCCTTTCTTGTAAAGGGCTGCCTCCCAAGGAACTTTTCTAATCAATTCCTTAAATAAACTGAAATATGCCCTGAAAAAATCCAGTGTAGATGTAGAAGTGGCACAAGTAACAAAAGATACAACAAGGGCTATCTGCCATCCTGACTTGCATGGGAGTGCACGATATCACTTGAGTGCTTTGGATCACGTTTTCAAATGTAAAAGTTAAGTGCAGATATGGAAAGATTCTAGATTCTAGATACTTATCTTACTTCCTACTGAGATTGTCAGTGTTCAGGTTCCCTGACTTTCTAAATGAACTTGAAGTGCCAGAGTGCTTTCAAGGATGTAGCTATTGCAGTTCTTTTGAAAGCTGCTCTTTAGAGCAGTTTCTGTAGCTCAGCACAGTTGGGTGGTGAGTGCTGTGAGTGTTTAAAGAGCAGGACTATTCTGCTCAATAAGGAATGTGATAATTTTACAGAGATTTCAAAGTTTTCAAAGTAACTTCCAGTTGCTTTTATGCCTGTAATGCACATCTGTGTAGTATCAGTATGAAACAGATATATAACATACAATTCTTTTTTCTTACTACCTAGAATACTGCCAGTAAATCAGACCTTGTTTCTGTTAGTTTTCCAATAGTAAGAATTGCTCACTGCCTTCTTCCTAAGCAGCTGTGAGTGGAGAGAGGGAAGGAAGGAAAAGAGGTCAGTTAAAAAAAGGGGAATGAAGCTAAGCAGGAGCACAGAAAGTGATTATCAAACTAATCAAAAGGATGATGTGTTGTAGTGGGATACTGATGCTTGTGTTTTAAAAATTGGCAGCTGATAGGAGCTGCACAAAGATCTGATTAATAGTGACAGATTTTGTGGAGGCAGACCAATGGGCAGAATACAAGTGATGGACTCGAAGGGACATAATTAATATGTGTTTTGCATAGCACTGAAATACTCACTGTACATAACCCTAATTTTGGATGAACGCACACACATGCATTTTTGGTGCTAAAGGAAATGATACAACAGCAAGCTTTGCACAGTTAAGTTAATGGTTGGACTTAGATGACTTTTCTGACCTAAGTAAATCTATGATTCATACACATAGGCACGTTTGTACATCCAAATTGCAATTGCATTTCAACAAAAAAAAAACCAGTTAAACAAAACCAAGTAATTGAAAGTGAATTTTTTTCCTATTGAAAATATTTCAATGCTAGTAGTGCTGTTTACACACCATCAGCTTTGCAACTGTTATCTGCCTGGGTCATTTTTGCTTGAGTTCTTCCCTTGTTATACAATTCACTAGTGTGGTCCACAAATATGAAGTATCTCTGATTATAAAGTAAATTAAAAAATTAAAGCAAAAATCAGAAGAATGACTAAATTTATACTGGAGTGAATACATATCTAATTTAAACACTGTCCACTTAACCCTTAGGAGTATTATTTTTATTCAGTCTTGCCTGTGATTGGAAAAGCTATGAATGTATTGATTCACCAAATGCCACCATTGAGGTGGATTCAGTAGAATCTCTGCTGTCACTCTTTTTCTCACTCTCTGCCTTTCTCTGGAAATTAAAAAGTCTCAATAAACTGTCTTTTCAGATCTTGTGGGAATAAATATTTAATTTGATTCAGATTAAAACAGTTAGCACTTCTGAAACCAGATTTTGTTGTTTTGTAAATCTTTATACTTACTTCAATATTATTAAGATATTGACAGTCCTGCTAACTCACTTCAACAGTCCAGCAGAGGGGCTTGTGGCATAGGAAGACAAGCACATCCTTTGCTCTGGATCCTGCCTGGCAAGATGAGGGAGCCATAGTCCTGTGGTCACAGGGACAGTTGACCTCAGTATGCTGAGCTTAGATGCTGAGGAGTTTTGTACTCCAAAAGGCTCTCTGAAGGGTTTACAGAGGACTTGCAGAGCAAGAGTTAAGACTAAAACATCTTTGTCATCTGAGAGTCTCTGCAGTGCATCATAGTCAGGATTTTGAAGAGTACAAATTAGCTAATGCCTGTGCACATGATATGTGGAAAAAAGCTCTAAAAGCAGATCTCTTCTAAAAACATGTTTTTACCATATCCTGCATACAGATAAATGTGCACAGGGGGATGTGGTGAAGACAGGGTTTTGGATGCAGAGCTGTAGGAGTATCACAGTAACATGCTTTCATTCAGCAAGTAGAGAGAAAAGGATAATTTCAGTTTGAGCAATGTGATGTGCCACAGGGTTATCTGGCAACACTGTCTCTTGGGCAATGGTGGTAGCTGCATACTCCCACTTTACATTTTTCCATAGGTTTCACAAGAAAGTATTAAACAGTTCTTGTCAACTTACTATTGACCTGAATGGATCTTTCAGCCTCTTGAGCTAGGTATTGTAGCAATCATGCTGAACAAAGGAACACTGTCCTCCTTTAGTTCCATTTGTTCCAGATAAAACTTCATTGTAAAAAACATAGTATGTTTGTTTTTTGGACACATTTGCAGTTTTTAGAGAAAAATCCACAACAAAAAACAGTTGGTTGTCAAGTGCACTTTTGTTAGTTTTGGGAGGCTGCAATACATTCATCATGTGCTGCATACCTCCTGCCTTTGCCCATTTTCAAACAAAAGAGAAGAACACTAGATAATATTTTGTGTGTGTGAGAGTGAATATATATATATTTTCTTTATTTTATGTACGGCTCCATTTCAGTGGAAATGTTTAGCTAGCTCAACTTACAGTAGTCTAATGAGTTTATGTCTGGACTATACTAAAATTATCTATAGGTACTGGAATGTCTCAGGGTTGATGATACAAATTTAGAATTGTATTCTTCTGACTATACTGAACTGTCCTTTGGGAAATGTCATTCATTAACTGGCTGAAAAGGACTGTTAGCCTGTATCAAGTCAAAGCTTTCAGTGGATATTGATGAGTATGAAAGTAGGGCTACCATGAAGAAGGGTAATGAGATTAAAGTAAAAAAATAATAAATAAGGAGTAACAAAATCCGTGGGTGTGTAATTTTTGCCAGCACCATCTCCCTTTACAGGTTACCTCTCTCACCCTGCAATTCTTGTACTTTTCCTCATCTTTCCCTGTCTTAGCTGAAATTTTCCACTGGGCTTGTGACTGAAGTAGCTGCTTAGGGAAGCAGCAGCCAGATACAGTGGCATTGTCTGTCATGAAATCTTTGTGAGTGCTCCTCTGTATGCCCTAGTGCATAGCGGAATATGTTGACCAGATTCTTGCTTTGTCAGAGGTAACAACTGGTACTTTAGTTTCATCATTATCATTCTATGTTGTGTGCCTACTTCACAAGCCAAATGTATGTGTGGTTTCAAGCCAGCAAGTCTTGCTGCTAATGTGAATAGTGTTCAATGTGCAATTGCTGTTAAGAAGGACACAGCAATTATCTATGTGTTAAGGATTAACAATATTAAATTTTGGATAGAGATAAGAACAAGAACAGTGGCTGTTTATAATAAAATCTTTCCTATAAAGATATTTTTATCCCTCATTCTCCCTGTGAGGCCAGCAGTGTGGCACTCCTACTTGCTACTCCAGCACTGTTCCCAAATGAAAATAGCATTCAAATCAAGTAACTATAAACTTATGTTCTTCATCCATCAGTCTTTGAGGTCATTACTCCTCCAATAATGTCTGTTCCTGTTTCCAAAATTTTATTTTTATTATGTCAAGGTAATTCTATGCACAAATACAGATTGGAAGGAGAAAGGATTGAGGACAGCCCTGAGAAGAAGGCCTGGCTCATGATTTAACATCATTAGTTGACTAGTTGATCAGATCTGAGATGAAATTAGCTAATTAATTTAGGTAACATAGAATCATAGATCATTGAATCATCAGGGATGGGAAGGAACCTTGAAAGATCATCCAGTCCAATCCTCCGGCCACAGCAGGACACCCAGACCAGGTCCAGGTAGGTTTAAAATGTCTCTAGGAAAGGAGACTCCACTAATGGGCTGAAAAAGCCCCAAGATGATGAAGGCTTAATAACCATCTATGTATTGTTGTCAAAAAGATAAAAGCTAAATTGGTTTGGGGAAAAACAAAATGTATTTGATTCATCCCACATAAAACCTCCAACACAAAGACATACAGAGATTAATCACAAGTTATTGCATAACTGGGTCAGACTGCTATCTCTGCCAGATTCCCTCCACCACAGGGAATTGACTTCCAGCTGTTCTTTTTCCTTGTGGACATGTGGACTCCTTTCAGTCCACACATATATCTCTCAGCACCAGCCGGAATTTTAAGTTCCAGTTCTCTGTTTCATGTGTTTCCAAGCCAGTCTTCCATTTCCAGCATGCCAATTCCAATTTCCCCATAATGAGGGAAAAACTGTCTCCATTTCAGAAAACAATGGATTTGGGGCAAAACGCTTCCTCTGCTGATCTCTGAATCACCACTTTCTTTTCATTCATGACATCCCAGGGAAATATGGCTGCTGTGCTTAGCTGCAGCTCATGTGTCTCTCTCCAGACAAAGATGAGAAAAAGTGAAAGAGGAACTGGAAATAGGAGGCTCAAAAAGAGCTGTACCAGTTTGCAGAGCTGAAAAAAATCACAAGTTGCCATAGCAACTTCCCAATGCCTCAGACAAGAAATCTGCTCAAATTAAAACAATGTCACCACCCCAAGAAAGTTTACAATATTTCACTTAGTTAAGAATAATAGTAAAAGTAGAATATGACAGACTTTAGGGCTAGTTGGCAATCTAGTACATTCCCAGAGAGTCCAGGCTTTTATGGTGAAACTTCAACATTCATGTTCCTTCATGATGCTGTTACCTGGCTTAGGCAGAAGAGCAAAATTTTTTTGTAGCTTCCAGTTTTGCTTCCCAGACTCATACTCCTAGTTTAAGCATTATCCATGTGGCTGAGAAGATGTTATAAAAAATAAATACACTGTGAACCAGCTAGGCAGAATAAAAATGCCTCTTGTTTAAACTTTATGGTTTTGACCTGATCAGAGATAAGATTTGCATAAGTCTTTGGAAATGGAAAACATGTTTAGACAAAAGTCTGGAGACCTTCTTTCGGTCCTTCTCATGCTTGGAAACAGATGCCTGATTTAAAACTTGTTGCAATATTATAAATGGCTTGATGTTTTCAGTCCTAGCTATGCATGCATCAGGTTTGTATTAAAATTAAAACATTCTGCACAAAGTTAACAGCTTATGTTTGAAATAGAGTGAATAATAAGAATGGGCTGACATTTTCCACATGAACCTTTGAATTTAAAGAATTGCAACACAAAGAAAGGAATCTTTAATAAAAAACTCTTGACATAGTCATTAAACTATTAGTCAAGAATTTTCTTTGACAAGTCTCCTTATAATACTTTTAAAAGAAAGTTCTAGTTAAATGGTATTTTTTCCAGTTTTTGAAACCAGCACCTAAAGTAAGCTGTGCTCTATGGGTTTTCATAAGAAACTGCAGCATACATATTGTGCTAGGTCCTACTTAAGTACAATGATATGTATGAATCTTTGATATTTCAAATATTAGTGTGTCACAGTATTCACTGTTTTGGATGTAAATCCGTGCTCAATTCAAATTATTATAGCTCTGATTATGGAAAAGAAGCTGGTACAAATAACTTTGAACTCATGATACTCCAGGTAGTCTGTGCAGTTTTGGGTTAATTGGTATCTGTTTGAACTTAATTTCTTTCCTGTAGTGTGGTCTGCAATAAATGTAAATTACTAACCATCTATTGAAAACTCATTTTAGTGCTAGGGAGATGGAGACACATGAACATAAATACATTTTTGTGTTTTTGTGTGTTGCTGTTTTCCCTACCACTCTTTGTTTAAAAAAAGTCACATCTCACAGGCTGGTTCCCAAATATTCTTTAACAGCAATGCTTCAAAATTAATGCTATTAGTGAGGACACAAGAAAATTCTACAGTGAGTTATTTTTGTTATCAGTGCTTATTTGATCATATAAATATGACAATTTGACTTTTTAGAGGAGTAGGAACAACTTGCTTGCCTTTAAATGACAATTCCTGTGAAAAACTCAACCCAAAGTTGTATAACAAAAGTCTTGGATAAGGTGACTGAAGGTAGGGTACTTAAAAAGCTCCTGGACTCTGTGAAAATTTTGGTTATCACCAGTCAATGATCAGAAGTGCTAGACTTCACAGATTCTAAATCAAAGTAGATTACTAAAAAAACAGTATTAGTAGAGCATCTGTACTGACAGTTTCCCCCCTTGTTTTCCAGGCTGCCCTATTTCTTTAGAGAGCACTGGACCCCAAAACCTTCTACTTCACCCTGCTTTGCTTTCCAGATGGCTCAGGACTACCAAGTCCATGCATGACTCCTGTTAATTAACACTCTTTCCACAGCTGGCTGGTCTCTTGCAGCGCACAGGTAGTGAACAAATTTTTTGGTGCACTGACCCTTTTATGACAGATGTAGCCTTTACACGATATTCTAATTTTGTATTTCATTCCACAATTGGTGTTACTTGACAGAGCCTGAACACTTCCTCACCTATGCATGAGTAGAAATATATAGCTTTTTTCTCAGCATCTTTTTTGCAACTTAGTTTAATTAACTTATATAGGAATGTTCTTTTTGATATACCTGCTACATGCACAAGGATTTAAAGGTTTAAAGGTCTCTCTGTATCTTCTCTGAATCCTTCTGAATATAATAATGCGAATCCTAAAGCCAAGCATAAGGACAATCTTTCATTCTTCTATGCAGAAAATCCTTTCTTCTTAATCAGATCCTTCTTCTTACCCTCCAAGAAAAAGAACATGGAAAATAGAAAGTCATTTTAGTGAGATCTAATCAGTAAAAGAAACACACAAATGTCACTCAAAAAACCCTATGAGTATTTTTGTAAACACTATGGGTTTATGGGTATAAACTTGAAATTAATTTTATTTTAAAAAATACTCAGGCTAACAGTAATTTTATACTTAGGAATGTCAACTTTAAGAAAAAGGAAGAATTTACCTAAGAATTTAATAGGGTTTCCTTTCAAACATTTACAGAAACAAAACTATATTTTCCAATGAAGCAGGTAGATTTAGTTAGAAGTGAAAATAGTTTTTATTTCCCCCTATAATGTGAACTGAACTTGCACATTAGCTTAGCACTGACATTTCAAAACTATTGAATGCTACATGGACATGGACATTTCTTTTGGGATGTTGTCTGTAGTACTTTAAATTTAACAGGTTATATTTATAATAGTGCTGCTTTCATAATTTCCTCAAAACAGCCCTTGATGAGTAGAACAAGACCTTATCTCCTGGAGTGGGTTGAAATATATGATTTTGAGAAGTGTGTGGTATGGCATACTCTGTGACTGGAAATATATTCACTCAACAGGCATATAAGATAAGCCTGAACTGCTCGTTGTAGTCAATATGTCATTGCTGAAGAATAATAACAGAGCTCCAAAAAGGAGGCTTTTGACTCTGTGGTGACTTTCTGAGTAAGTCAATTGACAAATCTGAGGAAAGACCAAAAGTAGATGATTTTACTTTGCAAAATATTTACTGCTTAAACCTTAAACAACTGAGGTCTCATGTAAAAGATTTATTGAGCATTGCCCTTGTTTTTTCTGTAGAAAATCAATCATAGTGATGGAAGAATATTAATTTTTCTCTTGCATATCTGTTTGTGATACCTCAAAAACATGCAAATTTAAAGGAAGACTAAGGTGATTATTTGCCCATAGTAAAAGATACTTCAACTGTCAGCTCCATCAACAAAGTCGGGGGAGTGCAATTAAACAGTCAGGGAAAGAAAAAAAGTAGTAATGCAATATTTCAATCTAGAGCTTTGTACACAAGCTAAATATATGGTTCCTGTCCCTCATTCATCTACAGCTGCTCATGTTATGCTGACACACTTCTGTAACACTAAATAAATTAGTAGTGCATTTGGCATTTGTATGTTTCCTTCATCATGCTGTCATTATCATGTTCCCCCAAAGGACAATTTCTTCCCAGATTCCCTGCCCAAAAACTGAACTTACTACATTTTATTTCCTAAAAGGAGATTTCACAAATTAGACCTAAAAAAATAATTGTTTAGGCAGGATTTAAACTAACTGAATTATTAAATGTCAAGTGAAAATGCGTAATTTATATTAAATGTGTGTAATGGATGCTTAAAGTTACAATTTCTGTGAAGATTTTATTCTGAGATGAGACTAATAATTTAGTTAATAATACTAATAAGCTGCAAAAAAACCCCAAAACCAAACCAAAACAAGGAAAATTCAAAAATTGCTTGTCAGTTACAACCATTGCCCCAAGCTGCCAAGCACACACTGAAATTCAAATTTATTAACAGAAACACTTTCAGAACAATATACACAGCACAAATGCCAAAGATATCTGGAAGTTACCATCCCTCCTCTCTCCAGCATAGTAAAAACAACAGAAAAAAATAAATTCCTAATGCATGTTGTCAAATCTGGAAGGATTTGTTGCAGCTAATTGTCCCAGTTAACTCCAGACACATGTTGGGATTACAAGAAATGTCAAAGGGTTTATTCTGAAACAAAATGAATCGATTAGTTAAAAATGATAATGGGCTGAAACAAAAAAGCCAAGAACAACGAAACACAGAGGGTTCAAAAACCATGTATAAGCTGCGAAACCAAAGGAAAACCCTAAACTAACCCTATTTGGGGAACAAACTAGGAAGACACATTTAATTCACAGGACATGATAACCCCAACACAAAGACATACAGACATTAAACACATTAAAGAATCACCAATTGTTATGAGTTGGAAGGGATGTCAAACCCTTGCCAGCACAAAATTGCCCAGGAACATGTCCAGCCTGGTTTTTGAATATCTCTAGAGAAGGAGACCCCACAACCTCTCCGGGCAGCCTGTTCCAATATTCTGTCACCCTCAGAGTAAAAATATTTTTCCTCATGTTTAGATGGAACATTCTATACTCCAACTTGCACCTGTTGCTCCCTGACTTGAATGAGGTTACCACTCATCTTCTTACATAATTGGGTCAAATTGCTACCTCCACTCTGTCCAAGGGAAGAGACTTGCAGCAGTTCTTTCTCTTTTTGGAGATGTAGAGTCCCTGCAGTCTGTGCACATGTCCCTCAGCACCAGCAGGCACTTTAAGATCCAGTTCTCCGTCCCATGTGTTTCCAAGCTAGTTTTCCATTTACAGCATGCTGATTTGGACACGATGAATGAAGGGAAAAGACTCTCAGTTTCAGCAAACAATGGGTTACAGGCAAAACCTTCCTTCCCCTAATCTTTGAGGAACTAAACTCATTGTCTGCATTCCAAGGGAAAGATGCCATGCTGTCAGTAGATGACCTCTTACTCTTCTTACATGCGACACATGACAACCAGATATCCCTTTCCACAGATTCTGTAAGCATAAATTTTTGTTTCTGGTGTTCAGGTTACCGTGGAGTGGCGGTCTGTAGCAAAACTGCTTTTCTGCTATGCGGATCTGGTGAAAAATAATTAATTTTCTCTCTTCCCCTTCCTCTCTATAGATATCTGTCAATGAAACTTGCTATTCTCACTTTACTATTATATTGTCTCTACTTTTTTGTGTGTTTTAATGATCCTAAGAAATCCAAACCGGTACACAATAGTCTAAACATTGATCTCTCTCTGACATACAGAATCAAAGTGCAGAGGAAGAACCAGTAACCTGAAAATGGAAGCTCCAAACTAATTGTTCTGGTTTGTTTGCACAACTGAAAAACTTTTCACAAGTTCCCGTAGCAATTTATGAATACCACAGGCCAAGAAAACTGAAATTTCAAAGTATGACATGCTATTAAGTCAAAAAGCAAAACATTTCTTTATAAATGCTACTTTACCAGACTATCATCCAGTCTACTAGTACAGTTCACTGAAGAATTAAAAGTCCATATCTGATCCTACTCAGGTTCTGCTGGCTTCTCTTCCAGTTAAACTGGTTTACTATAAAGTGAGCTATTGAACACAGGTAAACAGGCTGTGATTACCAGCATGACATAGTGAAATTAGATTAGTAAAAAAAGATTAAGATGCAAAATCATTATAGAAATATTTACTTGAAAAAAACTGCAAGATTTTATATTTGAAAGTGAAGTGCTACACAATTTACCTTTGAATGCTTTCAAGGTCTCTACCTGACAATTCGTGTGTAGAAACTGCATCATGGAGTCTTGTCTTGGATTAGTTGCATTTTTATTTGCCTACAGTAGTGCACCAATTACTTGAGGTCTTTGTTTTCAGGTCCATATTTTCATGGTTGCATGAAAAACATACAAGTCCAGTAACCAAAACAGGAAGATTCCCCTAGTGTAAATTCCTATCCACGTAAGCATCAGCCCTAATTTTAGGCATCAGCCCTAATTTTGTGTTTGCACATAAAAAAGGTAAATATTTTCTGTCTATGAGAAAAAAATACTTTCTTCGGGGACCCATACTGGGGCATTAATTCTTCTGTGAAACACAGTTGCCATTTCTTACAAATCAGTAGTCACAAATCACAAATTGTATGATGAACTATTAATCTAAGTTCAGGGCTCTTTTATGTTTTGCACTGTCTTTGATGTGTGGATCAAGCTATGTGTCAGAGCTAAACCTAAGCATGTTTTGCGTAGATAACCATTGCACTTTGACCTGTTTTATCTGAGTGAATGTTACAAACTATATGTAACTATATTACACCTCTCAGTTCAATGACAAATACAACTCAGAGAAATGCTGTGCTGCTCTGTGGCCAACAAGAGAGTGCCTGCATGTGCCCATTCTCCAAAGTGTTAAGGAAAAATCCCATTTACCCCAGACATACACATCCATGACATTGGTTGTCATACTCATGGAAATGCTGCCTTTTTCACAGACTTTGACAGCACCTACTGCCACTTGCTTTTCTCCTGAGATGAAATACCATGTGCTGCAGCATCACCCTGATGAAGAGACATGACCCTGCCTGCACAGACTGCAAGCAGGCAGATCCAAAAAATACAAGGATGGAAAAAGCCAAACTTGCCGCCTGGGGGCTATCACTTTTTTCAATCTCATCCTACCTGTAAGTCCATGTGGAGAAATAGGCTGTACCTAGATCTATCCCCAGGTCTCCAAGTACAGGATATTGATCTGGTAATCGTTCTCTTGCTGATATGTGGTGGTGGGCCCTTATACCAATATGCAACACTTCTTATGGAGAAGTTACAAATGTCTGCTGCAGAATAACAACAGTGGTGTTACTGGCAAAGGCTACTATGTGGAATAGATTTGGAAACTGAGATTCCTTCCTCCAAATCAGAACACCAGAGTCCAGCACAAAAAGTCTTTCCTTCCCACTACAGACAGCATTGAAAAATCAAATGGTTTCAGAGGCAGTTACTGAAGAATAGCCCTTAATAAAACATTTAAAGATGTGATCCAAGATTATATTAGTATTTTTGTATGTTCTTACTCTGCAAACCTTCATGGACAACTAACAGTGGTATCTCTAAGACAAGGTACAGATGCAAGACACTTTCTAAGAGAAAGAGCCACAATTTCTGAAATAAAGTTGTGACATGACCATTAAATAATTTCCATGTCATATTGTAACGTATGTAGAGCCCTTTCCTCTTTCCATTGTGGCAACCCAGCAAGTGGAGGGTCATGAATTCTTGCCTGCACAGTCTTGGCTCTTACTAGCCTTGAAGATATATTTAATTTTACTCTTTTGGAAACGAGTAACTCTCAGAGAGGTTAGACAAGCTTTTTTTACTTGTACATCTCTCTTTCTTGTTACAGAAGGAGTAGACTTCCCATCTGCTTCATCACATTCCTGCCGAACAGGTCTGTCCTGATGGAGTTGCTATACTTACTTTCCAGTTCTCCCAGGTAAGAGAGAGGATTTGGAGAGCTGTCCACATTAAGAGTAACTGGTGGTAGGTATTGCCTGTGGTGTTTGGAAGGGAGTAGGAGAACCCTGCAACCACAAGGAGTGGATTAAGAATATTTCTCCTCATGTCATTGGAACGTCCAGCATTTGAGGCTGCTCTGAATAATAGGCCTGGCATGTACTTGGATGCCTGATCTGGGCAATGCTCTGTGCCGCTCACATGTTGTTGTACATACTCTTTCCTTTTCAGCACATGGGGCTACAATGCAGTGAACAAGTGAGAGAAGGGCAAAGGGAGACAAGTGATGGTGGCACCTGTATAATCTGGGACATGTCCTGTAAAAAATAAAAGGTCTTACTTTTCAGCTTTTCTCTGTTGGAGTGAAAGACAGTGGAATGGAGATAACCATCACTCAGAACTGAGCCCACAAGCCAGGCTGCAGTGTCCAGAGCAGAACAGTTGTGCAGGAACTACCACGGTGTGAAACAGCAAAAGATGACCATATTCATGTGATTCTGACTACAGGTCTTGTTATGCCTGCCTACGTGAATTGCATACAAGTAGTTTCTATGTAAATTTGTGTTGCCTGGTAACCCCCAGTCCAGAATTTGTCAATTTCCTTCAGAGCAGAAGCATGGGCAGGCAGGATCAGTTCTGGAGTGCATGAGGGACCACACTGGGATGCATGAAAGGGAGTGATGGCCAGCAGAGCACCATCCTGCATGTGGACCTGTTACTGCAATGGGATATGTGGTGGCAACACAAGCAGAATGACCAAGCAAGGAAGGAAGGAAGGAAAAGAAAGAATTCCTATAATGGTTATAATCTGTTTTGAAATCTTCCAGAAATACTCTCAGTTACACTATCATATCACTTCTTCAGCAACTCCCTTTCTGTTCTTTGCCAGATTTAAGCATATCTCCCATGTGTTGCAGCCTAAAATATAAATATTTCTAGTGCATCATGTGCTTTTTCCAACTTCAGGTAACACAAGAAGCTTTCTTAAGAAAGGGATGAACCTTTTCTTCAAGGGGCACATTTCTGAGTGACCACTACCTCCATCCCACTGTCTCACTTCAACAGGACATGCCTCAGATTATACAGGTGCCACCATCCCTGGTCCATGTGTCTCCCTTTGCCCTTCTCTCACTTGTTCAACACATTTTTCTAGTTGTTTCTTAGTGTAGTGACAAACAAAAGATAACCAAGAGCAGCAGATAAACCTATGAAAATCAGCAAATACTTTCTGCTCAGAAAACACCCTTAAGTTGCTGCACCCGGCTATTCATACCTCCTCACACATGGCAAGATTTGACAAAGCACAGAAACCAGTAGAGAGAAAATTAAGCATTCTGTGAATGCTAGCAGGTCTTACACTCTTGGCTCTGGAGCCAGCACCAGATATTTTTGTTTTGTGGAAGAATGCTTTTTAGGAAAGGACAGCAGAGAACTCCGAGGAGCTGTTTAACTGAATAAAAATTTGTAATGCCTGAATTTGTGGAGCTTTCTTAGGTTTTGATCATGACAAATATAATCTCATGATTTTCAGTGGTATTTGAGACTAAGCACTGTAAGAGTTGGCCTCAACAAAAATAACAATGAGAAATATTAAGACCAGATAAATAATCTTGCTTTGCCTACCCACAGTATATTCAGTCCTCCTGACTGTTCAGATTACTCGTATGTCTATCTGCTTGCTATTTTGAAAGACTAATATTCCTACTCCTGTTATGGAAAAGTTTTAATCCTATATACTTTATCAAATAATTACTGCTGAAGAAATCAGATGTAGAGTTACCATGGTGTAAAAATGAGAATTCTTATTTTAATGGAGGAGCAATCTTTGATAAGTAGGAAAGCTACTAGCCTATGACATTTCAGCTTAAATTGTGTCTCTAAGAGGCAGACACTTTAAATGTGGGAATTAAAATCTGCATTTACCTTTTATTAAAACTTTCTGCACATATCTGTGGTCCAAATTTTGACACCCTCCTTTTCCCCAGCTTAGGGTTGGGAAAGGAACATCATCTGTATGATATTCAGTCCCAGGCTACCCTTACAAATTTTGTGCATAAATTTCCCATTTCTCTTGCTTCTCATATTTTAGACTAGGCAAAATATTTCAAGTAGGCATTTTTGCACATCTCTATTGATTTTGAGAAGTTTTTCAAGTGCAAGTTTTCTAAGGTTCAGGGGGTATTTTCTGCTCTTCTACAGATATGAAACAAAACCAGCTGTTGCCAACACATATGCCCTTCCTCTGTGAGCTATGAGGCAGTCTTTTTTCTGATAGATGCCACTAAACAGTTCTCACTACAGCTTCTTGATGTCTTCCCCTTCTGCAAGACCATAGAAAGTCACCTGCTGAATCACAGGCTGTCCTTGAGAGGCACAAAACTTCTGGAGAAGGAACAGGAATATATGAATCTTCATTAGTGGAAATGCTCTCTAGAGAGAACTGTGCCAATTCTTCTACTTTGCAGATTTCTGAAAAAAACCAGAATGGTCCCGAACTTATATTGGATAAACAAACCCCAACTTTTATAGAGGCTTTTGGTGGCAGTTAAATTAGTGCTAAAAATAAGAGTACATGCTGGATAAGTCTAGACAGGAAGACAGTTATTCCTCACTAATAATAATTTAAAAATAATCTTTCCAAAAATTAAGTATTTTTAAAACAGATTGCAAAGACTGTAGCCATGTGAAAGTAGTATAGTTCTACATAGAAATTCTCTGCTTCTGTTAAATTGGAAACCAGGCCTTGACATTGATTGATATGCATATAAGTCATGTTTTTACAGGAGTTTTACATAGTGGCTTAAAATTGTCAGTGCACCATCTCTGTTCATGTATTTCATTTTCTGGTGTAATTTTTCATTTCATTCTTACTCCATGTGTTTTCTCTTCATACACTTCATACACTTAATTTCTTCCTTTCATTTTTGTTTGTTTTGATACTCCAACAGCTGGGTTTAAGAAAGTCTCGCTTTTATTGTTTGTCACTACGGCCAAGGAAATTAGCACCTTGATGGAAGACATACTACATGGAGCACATAGGTATTGCAGAGCTCTTAATCATGTTTCACTTCACTGTGATTTGAAAAATTTAAACCAGGCAACACAGTGTTCAGACACTTTCTTTTCTACCCACACATTTGCAGAATGACAGCAAAATGAAAAAGAGCTCGAACCTAACCCTTGACACCACTGTCAGAAAACAGCAGTAAGAAGAAACTTTCTTTTCAGCATGTGCTTCCAGACCATGCAACAGAGGGCTATTGCACTAGTTATCCTACTGTGCGTTTAATCAATTTCCCAGCTGTTTGTTCTTACATTCAGGGAACACCTATCTGTGCAGAGATGTTGGAGTGGGATTACCTTGCTAGAATAACCATGTAGAAAATTGCAGAGTGCTGCACCAAAAAGAAAACTGGCTTTTCCTTACAGAACAAGTGGAGAAATGTAATTGTTACTCACTGTTTTCAGGGAATAAACCCCCCATCCCAGTGGGTTTATTTTGTAAATGTCATCCCTCATCTGTAGCAATAGTAGTTTTTAGGAACACTTTAGAGCTAATTCTCAAAGGTGCCATGGGAATTTATCTTTCCCGTAAGGCTTCTATGATCTCTGTAAATACACAGTCCATTATTCCAACCATGCAAAGAAACTTCCTCAGTGATTAAAAGTTGCTGAGAACTGATATGGGTACTCACACTACTGACTTTGAGACTTTGACACCACTGACTTCAGACACAAACACCTGTGGTAGATGTTTGTGTCTGAAGACCTGTCTCTGCAGTTGTTTATGCAGTCAAAATAAAATGCTCCCCCAGAAACTGATCCAGGGCAAAAATCTGCTCCTGGTGCTCTGAATGTCCTTAAATAAAGCTCTCTCCACAGACCACAGAAAGAGCTTAGGAAACCTCCTAATCCAGGCACTAAGGATACACTCTGTAAAATTGATCTCATACTCCATGGATTAGACAGAAAACAACATGTATAGTGGCTGAAAGGAAGTAAATAGGAGAATGAAGGGAAAACTTAGGAAAAGCTGTTACTTTATGAGTATGTATCAACATAAATCTAGCATAAGATGCTGAAGGAGTCTAGATCTGGGATGCTCCATAATTAGAGGTGGGCACTGGGTATTTTATCTATCCTTCATCTTTCATCAGCTGGTATCCCTTTGAACAAATGCACTCAATGTGCTTTGAAGATTTTGTGTGCCTGTAAGGCAAATCAGCCTCATGTTTTACTTTTCACAAACTAAAATAAATAAAGTTTAAAATTTATGATTGTTTCCACTGTCTTTTTCATACCTATTGTTACCTATTGTGGGGTGTGTGGGGATATACACCAATGCAACCTTCTGCAAGAGATTAGTCTAAACCAGGCCTTTTGAATATATAACGTCACTCCCATATAACATTTGCTAAATAATCTAAATAGCCCCATAAATATCACACAAGTCACATGTTTAAAGTTAATTACAACTTTAAAAATACCAGCTTAACTGGGATCTTCTGCTGGTTCACATAGCTGTAACTTACATGTGGCACTGCTCACTCTTATTCACCTCTGAGGTCTTTTTATTAGACCTTGAGATGAGCAGTCATACTTTGTGTGGACAACTGTATTAGCACCAGGAAGCAGTTGATCATGTGGTAGAATGGGTGCGGTGTTTATAAACAGTATTAAAAGGCTGTATGGCAAATTGTGGCATTTAGGAGCTTCATAGAGAATGAACCTTTGTAAGGCTACCTAATGATTGCCAGAAGATATTTAGAAGTTGGCAATTACTAGACACTGTAAGCTATTAAAGCTGAAATATTACTAGGTAATTTCCTCTCTATTTCCTACTCATAGTAGATTCTGAATCACTATTCCCTTGTGACTTGCTATACCTGCACAATAAGAAAAAACTTGTGATCTTTAGGTCTCTTGACAGAAGACGGAAAGGAGCTCTCATTTTCAGAAACTTTTGCTATCCTTGCATAAAATTGAAGAATTCAGTCAACAATTTAGAATTATTGTATTGCAGGGTCAGATATTGTACTTCATTAGCAGGGATATTGTAAAATTATAAAATATTTTAGAGAAAACTGCAGGGCATTTACAGTTATTTCTTCCTGAAGATATGTGAAGCCATTTAGGCAAATTATAAGAAGATGGTGTGTAAACATTCATTGTTTTCTTAAGTAGCAATAAACAAATACTTTACATTCAGAATTATAACCAACATCTAGGAACTCTCATTCAAAACAAACTACAAAATCCAGCGTACCTTTGGATCTTCAGTGTTTGCCTTCTTCATTTCTAAGACCACCCTCTGAGAATCCTACTGACTTGGAAGAAAAGCTTTTGGGACAGGCGTGCAGGTGGATAATCACTCAGAAGGACATTTAAGCTAATAAGCAGGTAATGAAAATTAACAGAGGCAGCAAACTTGTCCTTGTAACTTACAGGTTCAAAGGCAGATAAGGACAGCAGTGCTCCTGCTGCTTCAATCACTAGTCCTAAATCTTTCTAGTTGTTTACAGTGCCTGTTGTTTTGTATGGCCTTCTAAAATACTGCCACTGCATGACTCAATTTACCTATTAAATGCTTTCTTCAAAAGCACGTCGTGTCAGAGTATTTCTAATAACTGCTACCAAATAACCTCAATGGTCTTTGTATAATCCTGATAGACCTGAAGAGCTATCCCTGTTATTGTTCACTGACTAGATTGCTTTCTATCTAGTGAAGGGCAACAGCAACATACTAAATTTGAAGGTCATTTTGTACCAGTGACAGGAAGTGCTATCATTTCCAATAAGACAATCAGGGCATAAAAAAGAGGATGATCCATTTTCAGAATGAAAAAACCCTCCAATCCTGAAGGTACATTTGAAAAAAACATGTTCTGCGTAATGAATCTTACTATTTCTCTAGCAAAGTATTATGTGTTGTTTTTTTTTATTTGGGTTTTTTTTTGTTGTTTTTTTTTTTCACAGCAGCAAAAATGCACCTAAAGTCTAATAAAACTGTGCTAAAACTAAAAAATCTCATGGTATTAGATTTTCTTCTTGAATGGCAGTGATGTGAATTAGATGCAATCCTATTAACTTCAGTAACGCTTATTTAATGAGTTAAGCTACATTAATACTACTGCAACTGAAAGCACAGCTTAGTCCATAGCACAACAAAGCACTTACTGTATATGGTACAGGGGTACAGGGTTTGGGTTTCTACAGTGTGGAAACAACACAGGAAGTGAAACGAGTTCTGGTAAACAGAAGAAGCAAGTGGAAAGCCTGGCCAGAAGTGATGGCCCTGGAATGGGATTTTGGAGATGGATTTTGCTTCATCCTTTCTAGAAATCTGTTCTTTATCTCTACCTGACTTCTCCATATATGTTGTTAAACTAGCAGTTCCTTTTTCTTATTCTGTTTATATCTGAGGCTAGATTTTGAGATCCAGTCATGATCAATAACCATTCACAAGCCAGACAACAGTCTGTAGCTCCTGCAGTGTGACAGGGCAAGCTAAAGAAGCAATGCAATCAGTTTGTTGGCTTGAAAACTCAAGGCCTATCACAGTATCTACATGACGGAGTCTTAAACTCACTCGAGATAGTGCCACATGAATACAAATACTAAGTTGTCAGAGGATAATGAGTGGATTCTGAATAGGCTAATGTATGTGAAAAGCAGAAGCTCAGTATGTAGGCTAGAAGTAATCAGTTTTCTTAATTTTCCTTTGCTGGTATATTTCTAATTCTCTAATTCCTATATGAATCAGTAAGCTATTATATAGAAACTGTCTAATAGGTGTAAAGCTATACAAACTCACTGTTGATAATGTCAATATCATGAAGAAAATCCAGGCCATTTACAATATGTGGTACAAAGTAATCTAAAATTGAGTGTGTGGGCATTTCAAGTGTGGGTCTTAACTCATTTGAAATTAAAATATGTTTTCAGTACTTGAATGTGGGAAGATTAATTAGCACTTCTGTCTCAAAATAAGAAGGAGTAGAAAACCAACACAAGGAAAACAGGAAATGACATTGTCAGCGGGTAGGGTGAGAGGGTTTTCCATCTGGAAAAATAGTGCAGAAAAGAAAGAAATGCATACATTTCTTTAACCTGAAGGCAAAGATAATGGTATTGATACTGACTGAGTTTTTCAAAAAATAGCATGGCTACATTTTTCTTAATTGATGAGCATCAGCAAGTTAAGATCCTGAGTTTGTTCTCAGGAAGCTATTGATTTAATCATATTTAAAGGTATCTACTTTCCCAGATTCCAGCTCTTGGTTCCTTCAAGCAGACAAAAAGAATAAAGTTTGAAGGCAATCAAACAAAGTTCCCATGCATATTGTGGCAAATTTCCCTCTGAAGTATTTCAATGAAAGAATGGAATGCATAAGCAGTCCTAGGTGTCATTTGAAAGTAGCTCTGTTTAGGAAATAGAAGCTTCCATTTCTCTATTTCATCTTTCTTCTATTATCCTTTACAGATTTGGAACAATTGCCATTGATATCTCATACAGGATCACTCACAGATGATTCTTTTATTCTTAATAAAAGCAGTTTCAAGACACTGATAATGGGTAACCCCTCCATTTACTATCAAATATTCTCAATATAATTTAAAAAAATTGACATTGAAAAGCAGCTTTTTCTTAGTGCAATGAATTTGATAATGGGGCTTAGAGATAGCAAGGTAGCTACTTAGATCATGTTATACAGCAACAAGAGAAAAAAGACATATTCAAACCCTTGAGACCCCTGCTATCCCACAGGTAATTCTTTGTCTTACTTTGGGTAGCTCAGTAACACTGAAGCTAGTTAATCCAGGGTGACCAAATATCCCATGGGAAGTGAGCAGTTTATTTCTTGAACAATCACAATCCGAGCTCTTGGGTTTTTTTACATAAACTTCTTGGCAAAAGAATTTTCTACATTGGAATATCTATATAAACACACTTTCTTATTTTATTTTCTCTCCTAGGTGGATTCCTACTTTTTCTATGGATATGCAGGAAAAGTGCCTCTTTTGCATATTCACCTTAGCAGTAGAAAATTCTGCCTTTGGAAAAAATCTAGCTCTCTTCTACAGCAAAATTCCTTTTTAAAGTAAGTTCACATAAACCTTAGTGATATTGTGTTCTGTGCACAAACCTCCCTCAATTCACTGTTATTTTTTTTTCAGCCAATATAAGCCCTACAGGAGTAATTAAGCTTAGGCAGAGTCAAGCTGCCTTTTATCAGCTTCTCATATCCTCAATATCCATAATAATTCCTGAAACTTAACATCTTTTGTAGTATCTTGCTAGTGCTGATATTGAACAAAGCAAATCAAGTCAGTTTGATTCTGCTACATTCAGATTAATCTGCAAATCACAGAGTAATAAAAATGTTATTTTCATTCAAACTGAACAGATATAACAGAAGTTGTTAGGGATAAGCATGTATCATGCCCCTACATAAACTTACCACAGCAAGAGGTAGTATTTTGTACTAGCACTGCTTTCTTCACAGGAATGCCTTTCTTCAAGATTGCCTTCAGAAGGTAAAAGGATAAAGAAATAAAAAACTAAATGGCTTGAATTGCTTGGAAAGAAGAAATATTGTAATGGCAGTTTGGCAAGATAAATAGTGAAAAGAGAGCCTAAGATAAGTTACCTTAACGGAAGTTGCAAGTCTGCCATGAAGGCCTGTCCTGTAAAATTTGTATGCACTGAGAGTCTGATATGCACAATAAAATATTATAGAATACCTATACAACTTTCTCCAAAATTTTCCTGAAAGGCATAATTTCTCTGAAATACAGTTATCTAGCAAGGTCTGTGGAACTGTGAGCTCAAGTTGCAGAGTTCCTAGTGGTCTTGTGACAATATATTAGCCAATGACCAAGTAAAAAATTGAATTTTACATTTAAGGGGACAAAAATCCTACAAAGTAAAGTATCAGCTCCAGTCTGTAGATACATAAAGAATCACAGGGTTTGATATGAGATCAGAGTTTAGGATCCCAAAACGTTTAGACCATGGAGAGATATTGCAAGTTCTTATCTCCTTTGTTTTTTTGAAAAAAGAACCCAAATCAAACCAACAAACTAGCACTGATAGCTTTGTGGACCATAACAAAGTTTATGTGGTATAATGGCTGCAATTGTGAATATGAGTAGAGATGATTTTTTTTAAACATTTGTTATGTACCACATAGAATGAATGAAAAGAAAATGTTAAACTTAATTCCATTAAACATTATTTATCTCTTTTAATGGATTAGAGCACTACCCCAGACAAGGTCATGCAGGACTTCGTTTCAAAGGAGCCTTTTGTACTGCTGACATTGTCTACGGTGAAGAGGAAAGAGCATTTCAGTTGCCAAGGTTATTTTGACTTTTCTGCTGGATAGCTTTATTTCATGACAAGAGCCCTGTAAAATCTGAAATACCAATAATTGCCACCAGGTACTAGAAATCAGTTAGAGCAGAGAAAGGTGTGAAGTGGTGCAAAACCAAGTAACTTGCTGCAGTCACAAAAAAAACCCCTAACCACGTAGTAACCTTATTCACACTTCTTTTGTTCTCAGTCAATGCTGTTATTTTCATTGTCTTCCTTTTCTGTGTTAGTGGAGGTAAGTTTGTACCTGAATTGCAGAGGTAAAAGAAGTTACTCTCTAATTACTCTCTAACAATTAATTGTTTATGGGTTGTTGGTTGGAGGACAAAAAGGACAAAGCAGTTTTTAACTAGTAGCTGGCATAAAATAGAATCAATCTTCTCTTCAGTATAAAGGAAACACCCTCATAACTGTCATTATGGTTTTGGAGACACTGATTTTGCAGGTGTACCTGTACATTCAAACTGTTTACAGAATCTCAGTGGAGGTAGCAGTGGTCCTTTAAAATGTACAATAAAAACTCGATTTTACAAATATTTCATCCCATGGGCTACGAACAGGACACTAAGAAACAACAGTGCACTTTGCATATTGCAGAGATTGACTAACATGCAGCCCTATCCATTTGAGGCAATACACATTGTGGTCATTTGTCACTTTAAGGCAACAGCCAGTGTTTCAGTAAACACATCTAGAGGGATGTATTTTGAAGGTTTGGAAAACAGAACAGATTGGAGAAACAATCTGCAGCCAAATAACACAGTGCTTGGAGCAATTCAAATAAAACTTATTTCAGATGTCACTTATATTGTTGCAGACTCTCCCAAAAATAAAAAATGACCTGTTTTTCTTTTGTTTCAAAAGGTGTTCCCTTTGACATCTTGATACTGTTCTAATAGTTGTTTCTATCTTCCTTCCCCACGTGGCATTCATTACTGTGGTGTGCTTATATTGTGTTTCATCTCCTCATTTCCATGGCTGCAAAGGGATCTGGCAGAACATTATCTGAATGTGTAATGCCTAAGACCACTATAGGGCTCCTGCTTTTGCTGGAGTTGGCAGGGTGTATGGATTAAGATGGATGCAAGCTTTCCTTGACCTGAGGCAACCAAGTAAGGAAATAAAAAAAGCAAAAGGCTTTTTCATGGTATACTTACATCCATGCTTGGCTAGAGCACCTTGAAACTGGGAGGCTGTTATCTGACTTAGGAGGTAATAGACGTTATTCTAAGGCAACCCATGAACAAAGCTCTCTGGGTGTGTCGCCATGTGTGATGCTATTATAGTTGCATGACATTTGAAAAAGCATAGCTGCATTCAGAGAATAGACTGTTAATGGAAAATCAACTTGCTGACAGCACTTCACTGGATAAATTCAGAGCCCTGGGCAGCTTTTCATTTTCTTTTCTCAGCTTGGACAGCCACTCTGATTGTTCCTCAGTTTCCTCCCCTTGTATCTCTATGGTAGAAATATGCTACCATATTTGAGATTTTTTTCAGACACATAGTAATACACATGTAGAAAAAAGTATTTTAAACCTCACTTAAAAGTATTAGTTAGACAGCTGAATGACATGAAACATAGAAGGTGGAGGAAATAGGGATATAAATAAAATACCTTTCTGTATTGAATGTCTCTTGTTAGAAAACAGCACTCATCAGTTCCAAAATAATGTTTTTGTATAATCCTACTGATGAGAAAACACCTTCCTTGATGGACTTGAGGAAAGTGTCAGGACACTCAGCTTTTCAGAAGGATTCATTCTGCTATTTTTGTTTGTTGCATGCTCTTAAGTGACAATGAATCACCTGTAATACTTCTTGCTCTTGGTAGGATATTGTTGGCACAGAGGTACATTAAGATAATGTTTTTGTGTGGCCAGGCAGAAGAGGAAAGGGTTGCTTTGCATATAAATTCTTAGAAGTGAGTTTTTCCAATTTTTCTTCCCACTCTTTCCTTGCTCTTGTGACAAAAGTTTGCTTTGGTGGCTTTCTATCAGTGGATATGGAGAACCAGGGCTTTCTCTTTGTCAGCTATAAAGCTTCGTATCCTCAGACTCTGTCTGTTCTCAGTTCAATTCCAATCCATATGTTCCTGAATCCAGCTCCTGCTTACAGTTCCTGTATGCTGCTAAGTCTAGTCTGGACTTCCCCAGTGTCTGTGTCAGTAGTGATGAAATAAATGCTATCAGGGTGGGAGCAGGGTCTGTATTGGTTTTGCATAAATTTGTATATACTTCATTTTGTTATAATTTCCTTTAAAAAAGTTTTACTCTTTTTTTCCAAATCCATAAGTCTCTCTCCCTTTTTCCTTTTCTCTTCTTTTGGGGAAGGAGAGGGGTCAATAGAGGGCATCTATGATTTCTCTGGTAGCCCATCCATACTCAGTCCATGACAATGGGATAGTTCACTATGTGTTGCATAAGACATCTAGAGGTAACACTATACTCTCATTTGCACAGCAGAGTAATAGAGATCAGGCTCACTCAATCTTAATTTTTATGGTAATGGCTGTAGTAGTAGAAATAAAGAAAAGGTATTGTACAGATACCCAACAAGGATTAAAAAATTCTTCTCAAATGTCTTTACCACCTGCATTGTCCCATTACAGCCATGGTGATGAGACATTTTTCTGTTACAAATGGGAGCAGAATCTCCACAAAACCCCATTGGTGTACATTCTTTACCTGTGGGAAGGAACATTTAAACACAGCTCTCTTCAGGCCATGATAGTACCTTGAAAACCTCCACCTGAATACGTCTCTGACTCATAGAAGCGTCAGTATGCACTTCTATGTCTAGGGATCTGTCAAAATACTTTTTTGCCTTTCATTATCTCATTACTATAAAAAAAAATGTAATAGTGAGACTAATTTTATATGCAGAAGAAAGTCACAAATACCAACAGAGGTAAAATAATTTAAAAGGAATGTAAATGGGGGAGAGGACAATTAAGCTTTGACTAGAACAGGAAGTTTTCCTTTACTCATAGCTCTTCATCTGAGAAGTAAACAAATTCAGTTTTAAATTCAGTAAATCACTTCATCCCTACTTATAAATACTTGCCCATCTTTACACATCAGCTATGGTTTCTATTTGCAGCTGAAAGGATATGTGTAAAAACAATCAACAAAATATTTCACAAGTCCGGAGGCATCTCCTGGACAGCACATTGTCCAGTGAAATCACAAGAAGCCTTCTCTTACAGTCCTGTCCATGGGGAAAAGCTTTAGATCCAATCTTCTAGTGGACTATAATTTCCTAATATCTAATCTAAAGTGTAACAAACTTAATTTGGAGCATACCACAATGATAAGAGAAGATATTAACCATTACTGTGAGGCTGAAATTATTTGTGTCCTCATTCTTTACTTACTTAGTATCCCAGTTAAGGATTCCAAGAACAGTGAAGAACTAAGACAATATACTGCTTATCAAGCAAGATTTCATGATCATTAGCAAAGAAAATGTGTATACTTGGTTATGGAGGACCCTCTACCATGAATAGAAAATGTTAAGCCATTAATAAAGTGGCAAAGCAGGAGTCTGCCAGAAAAAAAAAAAAAAATTGTATAAAAGATCAAGTGGAAGTGTAAAAATACAGAAAGCCTATTGTGATTCTTGAAATCATGACTGATGAGATATGTAATATCTTTTTGCTAATGTCTTTTGTTGAAGACAACACATCTGAGTATACTAAGCAAGATTTAAGTCTAGAGCACATATCTGTAGTGATATTGTAATGGTTTACGGAGAGGGTCTAAATCAGTTTGGGTTGGTGCCTGTAATTCAAGCACAACATCCAGCTCTCATCAAGAGTTCAATAGGCAATGAAGAAAAATTGCTTAAAGACAACAATTTATTGAACTCATCACCAATAAGAAAAGTTCAAAATCCCCAAATAAGTAAAAGAATTGAAAAAGTAAAACAGAAACTGTATAGCAATGCCTTTACACACACTCTGAGAGAAATAGGAGACAGCTAACACATTGGTTTTGGCCTTAGATGAAAGCTCTGGGACAGGAGAGTGCACACCAACACTCATAACCACAAAGCTACCACACCCACACACACTTGCACCCCACTTCCCGGCAGAGAAAGGGGGGTGGAGGGTGGCAGGAATACAGTACAAAATATACTGTTGATGCTTGTGGAAAAGTTCCTTTTCCCAATCCTCATGCAGACATCAACCCTTTGAGATGTCTGTGGCATATTTCTAGCTACTGTTGGCTCAGGGGTTCTTCTTTCTCTCTCTTAGTGGAGGCTTCTCTCAGTCTCTCAGTGGCAGAGTATACAGTATCTTTGCTATTCCAGTGGAAACAAAGTCAACATGGTGCTGGTAAAGTGGGGCAACGCCTGCTATGGCAAATGGGCTTTTTAGTTCGTCTCCAAGGGGCATTCTACAGGCTTTATGCAGAGTTTCTTTCTTTTCCCCTGTTGTTAGGCAGCAAGGAAGGTAGAGTATTGAGAGCTTTCCTCTGTCTGGCATCTTCAAAGGTGATCAAGCTATAGAAGTGGCTGAGGAGGAGTTGCTCTCTCTTTAGCCCACTACCAGGAGATGGAATGAGCTGGTGCTGGCTTTCTGCATTTGAGCCCTCAGGGAAAGAGGGGAGGCTTGCAGGTGTGGACTGCAGCTTGTCTCTTTGGCCCACTGCCAGGAGCTAAGGTGAGCTGGCAATACCACAATACAAGCTTCCATGCAAAAAAGAGCAGTGACTAGCCCCGCAGAAGAGCTACTGCTAGGCTTAGGCTCTTTAACATTCCATCCTTTGGTATCAGGAGAANCCCAATCCTCATGCAGACATCAACCCTTTGAGATGTCTGTGGCATATTTCTAGCTACTGTTGGCTCAGGGGTTCTTCTTTCTCTCTCTTAGTGGAGGCTTCTCTCAGTCTCTCAGTGGCAGAGTATACAGTATCTTTGCTATTCCAGTGGAAACAAAGTCAACATGGTGCTGGTAAAGTGGGGCAACGCCTGCTATGGCAAATGGGCTTTTTAGTTCGTCTCCAAGGGGCATTCTACAGGCTTTATGCAGAGTTTCTTTCTTTTCCCCTGTTGTTAGGCAGCAAGGAAGGTAGAGTATTGAGAGCTTTCCTCTGTCTGGCATCTTCAAAGGTGATCAAGCTATAGAAGTGGCTGAGGAGGAGTTGCTCTCTCTTTAGCCCACTACCAGGAGATGGAATGAGCTGGTGCTGGCTTTCTGCATTTGAGCCCTCAGGGAAAGAGGGGAGGCTTGCAGGTGTGGACTGCAGCTTGTCTCTTTGGCCCACTGCCAGGAGCTAAGGTGAGCTGGCAATACCACAATACAAGCTTCCATGCAAAAAAGAGCAGTGACTAGCCCCGCAGAAGAGCTACTGCTAGGCTTAGGCTCTTTAACATTCCATCCTTTGGTATCAGGAGAATTGAGAGCCATTGCTCACCCCTCCCACCCTGGGAGGTGTGGGGGAAGCTCTCTTCTAGAGGAGCCCTCTGTCTCACAAGACATACCGGAGAACAAGAAGGGAAAGATGAAGTGAAGGAAGGTCAAAGACGCAGGAAGTGCATTCCCTTTTATGGTCTGTCCACCCATCACCTGTAGAGTGCAGACACTGATGCAGGAGGTCTGCTAGGAGAGCTACATCCAGCTTCAAAATGAAATGCTTTTTTAGCATAAAAGCACCACAACTAATACTTGAAAATTTGCAAACCATTAAAGATATACCTCTTTTGAAAACAAACCAAAACACAGCTACTTTGAAACCTGTCATTGGGAACTCACCAAAACTTCAAAAAGCAGCAGCAAATGGATCAGTGTGCTGCACAAGCCCCAAGCTGATAGAAGCACTCAAGATAAGTTCTCAATTTGACCAAGGCAATTACACCAGAGGATCCAATGAGCCAGACACATTGAGGAACTTTTTTAAAGGTTTTAACAGTATGGACTGAAGACTTCAAACAGATTTCTACAAGATAAAATGACCATTAGGAGTTAAAATGTACCATGGCGAGAAAGACAGAATGTCAGTATTTGCTGATTGTTATAGTTTGAGCTTTGCAGGGTTTTTTGTGCAAGGGAAGGCGTTTAATATCAAAGTCCCCATTAGAAGTTTCCAAAGACAAAAGAAC
>VZRI01006602.1:0-25404 GCA_013397515.1 Upupa epops | reverse complement strand
TATCCAACTCTGGAAGTTTGAGCCAGTCAGCACCTCTGTGAACTGTGAATAAACATAATTTGGTGAGGAAAAACCTTATAGGATAAGTTCCGTTTCCAGTGAGTTTGAGTCTTTCTGTTTTGAGACAAGCCATGTGGTCACTGGGTAACTCCACAGTTACCATTTTACTCTGGGAGCATAGTGAAGGAGGGAAGCATGAGCCTGTAAAGAGTCCTCAGACCAGCAGAGGAGAAAAGGTCCTGCAATTCAGTGATTTCACTGAATTTCATGGAGAAAGAGAATTCCATCTGTTGCCAATAGCAGATAGCATGCCAGAGTCAGGGACTAGCTCTGAAGACATGGAGTAGGAGTCTTATCCTGAAAGGAACTCTTGACTCAGGAAGAGAGCTGGGCTGGACTGGTCAGACATTGGAATGGTGCACAGACTGTGGAAAAACCCCATACTAGCTGGAGAAGTGTCATGGAATGCTTGCTTCCTGTGGCATCGGGGGATGTAAGCTTGCCATAGGGAAAATGACTGCTCAGTGGTTTATCTCTTGATAGAAAAGAGATAACAGATCTGAGCTCATACATGTAAGAATCTTGCAATTACTCTCTGTGTGTTTTGGTGATGGAGTTTTTCTGTTGTTTCAATAAAATGTGTTTTGTTTTTCCCCAAAACCAATCAGTGCCATCCTGAGAATTCAGACACTAAATTTGCTCTAAATTCTGGGCCTATGCTATTTGGAAAATCTCACTCTAAAGGATTAAGTATCAATAACCACTAAATTCTTTGCCTAACAAAAGGCTTGTCCAATACTAAGGAATTCTCTGTGATGCTGGCACTGTATGTGTGAACACAGAAAACGTAGATGAAAAAATTTTCTCCATTTTAGCTAACTACCAATGTTGCTGAAACATGTGTTGGTCTTGGGACTGAAATTAAACTTAAAAGGCATGAAACAAGCTCCATTTTTGCTAAGTATTTGTAATGGTTTGAAAATTGGCCAAATTCCCAGGTGTTTGATTTTGTGCTTTTATGCCTAAAGTGCATTTTATTTTAAAACTCCCATCAGTCCCCTGAGTCCAAGATCTGACACCAACAGTGGATTGGAAGACAGAGACCATAAAAGGGAGTGGACTTTCACATTTATTTCTGCTTCTTTTGTCTCTTGGAAGTGGGAGCACTGCTGTTGAGCTGAGCCCCCCTCCTTGGAGGGAAGGTCTAGCCTGACTGCTGTGTCCCTGGCACCAGCCCCTACTGGCCACAGTGAAACAGAGGCTTCTCCTAGATGGGACAAGGCTTGGCTGCAAAGCCTTCCCCTGGAGACTGAAATTCAGAGCAAGCTGAGCCCTTGAACTGCAGCCACTCCTGGCACCTCACCCAGCCAAATCACTGAGCCAACACTGAAACCACTCTGCTGCTGGAGAAGTGACACATGATTCGAATACAGTCAGACTGACTCTCTCTGTAGCCAAGTCTGCAGGTTCCAACTTCCAGAACAGTGCCAATCTCTGCAAACAGCAATGGGTCCAGCCCAGCCTGACTCTGCTCAGCAGTAAGACACTGAAGCATGGAGCTGCTGTCTCCACATGATTCTTCTTGCAACTTGATTGTCTTTGAAAATGCCAAAGAGGTGATGAGCTCTTCACACTTTCCCTCCATTGGAGCTGTAACCATTTGGGAGAAGGGAAAAATAGAGAGAGAAAGAGGGACCTGGAGCAGGCATTTCAGCCATGGCAGCCAATCCCTGTTTGTCATGGCCGGCATGGTCACACATGTGACACATGCCTTTGTATTCACGTGGGCATGTCCCCATGTCACTAGGGCTCTGGTGATGACACAGGTGCTGTATATCAGCTTTGCGACTGAAGAACTAGGAAATGCTTAAGTAAGCAGGAGAGAAGTCTTGAGGTTCTTTCTGCTTGGCCAGAAGATCTGTGCTAAAAAGAGCAGATGGGATTGATCTCTTAAATCTTTGGTAAACAGAAAAAAAACTGGAGTTCTGAACTATATGTTCCTATGGCTGAGGTGCTGCTGCAGCCTTGAAGACCATAGTCACCTTGTGAAGAATCCCCAAGACAAGAGGGGAGAGGGAAAGTTGATACATACTCTGAGACATACAGGGGAAGTTGTCATCTGCAAAGTGACTTTTCCACAAGTATAATGATGTAAGAGTGCCTCAGGAGTCTTGAGTTCTATGGATGGAGAGGATGACTATATTCCCCCTCTGGTTAGAGTGTATGCTCTTTTTTCCAGGGCTCTCTTCTGAGCCAAAACCCAATATATTAGTTGTGGCCCATTTCCCACAGAGTGCATGTAATGGCATCGTGATACAGTTTCTGTTTTGTTCCTTTTTTTTATTTACCTTTCTCTCTTTGTTGTGGGTTAAATAAATTGTTTCTTTTTAGCAAAGCTGCTTCGTTGCCTGTTGAATTTTTGGCAAGAGCTGGCTGACGTGCTTTGTATTGCAGGCACCAATCCAGAACCAATCTAGACCTTCATTTTAGACCCAGGACAATATTATGTCAAGTTGATTCCTCTAACAATTCAGACTGAATTATCTGTACAGAACATCTCCAGTTACTTCATCTAGCCTAACTCCTTCACTTTTCAGAAACTATTTCATGTTCTGATTTACCATATTTACACAATTTGTCAGGACAATTTTTTGTCCTCTGTACTTATTTCATTGGATTTTTCCTCTTCTTTTTTTATTTCTAAATTGCTCTGAATTTTACCACAGAGAAAAAGAATTTAACTGTTCAAACATGAATCATGTTGTTTAAATGTTAGACTGTGCTGTTTTTCTCTTGACTGTTAAGCTCATACAAAAGCAGGATTTAAACTGGTTTACAAATCTCTGATGCTGAGCTCTTGCACAACCAATTCCAGAAATCATATAATTTTCCATTCAACAGCAAGTTAACTGTGTGTTCATTTTCATGTGTGATTGTTCTTTATTGATAGGGATGGGGTATGCCACATTCAAATACATAATTGTTTTACAGTGTTGCATTAACATTTTCAGAATCTTTGCTTTTTTTTTTTTTTTCCTAATCATAATCAGTCACCTAGTGTCTTCATAAGCTCACAATACAGCAATGAGGTTATGAAATTCTGGAACATGAATATGAGTGTTCTATTGCATTTTTTATTCAGAATGTGAGAATGTCTACTGAAACAACTTCATTATCTGTTTTAAATACATTCATAGACTTTTAAACATATGCTGAAGACAAAATTTTCTTTCTTATACCTTTCACACTGCAGAAAGTATCTGAAAGTTCAAATCATAACAAACTCTTTGAGCTCCCCATGCTGGTTCCCAAAAAGAAGGGATGCCAGTGTGTAGTTTTTTTCAACATGGTAGAAATCTCTCAACAATTCTTGTCTCTTTCACAGAAGTTGGGATCAAAGTCTTGAGAAATAAGCCAAGAAGACTTCTGCTTCTAATCCGAAAGAAAGAACTCCCTGATTTAATATCATGTGCAATGCCTGCAGAAACTTATTCAAGACAGTTCTTCTGGGAGGCTTTATTCTGTTCTGTTTCAGCCCAATATAAACATTTAAAATTATTTAAAATGATAGTGTAGTAGATCCCAGATTAGCTGGCTCAATGCTAGAAGGAAAAGATCTTGCATTTTTTGAATACTGGGGTCCTAATATCTAATATTATTTAAACTCTAGCATTTGTGAAATCAGAAAAATCTGAAACAGCCTGGCACTCACATGCATGTATTTTGGTTTAAATTAATATACACCTATTAAAGACTGCATGACTTTAAAGATAATTATGCACTATTGGACAAAATCTGCACAGCAGTTTTCAAAACCACTTAGTAAAATTTTTACAACATTATTGAGAACTGTACAAATAAAAAAGTAATTATCTGCTGTTCTTCTGTTAATTACGTGAATAGTTCTGGAGCAATGATTTGAGTGGGAAATACAGACTTCAGGAACTCTACTGCCAGTGGCAGCTATTAGGTGATGCTTGGTTATAATATGTAGTCTGTAGGAGCAGGAAAATTATCATCCCCCCACACCTGGCACTGGTAAGGCCACATCCCAAGTACTATGTTCAGCTTGGGGCCCCCAATCCCTAGTCCATTACAGTAACATCCAGTTCACCAGAGTCATCCTCATATTTGACTTTTTCTTTTTATCTAGCTATTGTGCAGTGGTACACTCTTCAACACCACAGTGTTCAGAGACTCCAGTAATCTCTACTCCTCACTAGTGCAGAAAATGATAGGGTTACTCATAAGCCATTTCAGCGTATGATTTTCAAAGACCTACAAGATAATTGGGCTTATCTTGGTGGTGCTGTTGACAGAGCACAGATGTTGGTGTAAAAAGTGAAGCCTGTGGGGTTTTTCCTTGACCAGACCGACATTGAGCAGCTTATTACACTCTTGGATAACCCTTTCGGTGAAGAAATTCTTCATAACATCCAACCTAAACCTCCCCTGGCACAACTTGCCACCATATCTTTTGTTTCAACCAACTGTCACCAGAGAGAAAAGGCTGTTCCTCTCCTCAATCCAACACTCTTTTAGGTGGTTGTAGAGAGTAAGAAGGTATCTCCTCAAACTCCTTTTCTCTAGGCTAAACAAATCCAGTTCCCCCAAGCACTCCTCATAAGACTTGTGCTCCAGATTCTTCATGAGCCTTGTTAGCCTTCTCTAAACAGTGTACAGCACTTCAATACTGTTTTTGTAGTCAGGGGCCCAGAATGGAACACAATATTCAAGGTGTAGGATCATAGGATCATAGGATCATAGGATGTTAGGGGTTGGAAGGGACCCAAGAGATCATCGAGTCCAACCCCCCTGCCGGAGCAGGACAAAACTATCTAACACAGATCACAGAGGAAAGCATCCAGGCGGGCCTTGAAAGTCCCCAGAGAAGGAGACTCCACGACCTCCCTGGGGAGTCTGTTCCAGTGCTCTGTGACCCTCACAGCAAAGAAGTTCCCCCTTGTGTTGAGGCGGAACCTCCTCTGCTGCAACTTACACCCATTGCTCCTTGTCCTATCACAGGGAGCAAGTGAAAAGAGCCTGTCCCCTCCCTCCTGGCCAGCCTTCAGGTACTTATAAACATTTATCAAATCTCCCCTAAGTCTTCTCTTCTCCAGACTAAAAAGCCCCAAGTCCCTCAGCCTCTCTTCATAAGCCATGCCCTCTTGTCCCCTAATCATCCTTGTAGCCCTCCGCTGGACCCTCTCCAGTAGATCCTTGTCCCTCCTAAACTGGGGGGCCCAAAACTGAACACAGTACTCAAGATGAGGCCTCACCAGGGCAGAGTAGAGGGGGAGAAGAACTTCCCTCGATCTGCTGGACACACTCCTCCTAATACACCCCAGGATCCCATTGGCCTTCTTGGCCAATGGGTGTAACCTCACCAGTGTGTAGTACATGGGGATGATCACTTTCTTATTCTGCTGGCTGCACTTTTTCTGATATAAGCCAGGATGCCATTTGCCTTCTTGGCCACCTGGGCACACTGCTTGCTCATATTGTGTCAGTTAATACCCCTAAATCCTTTTCCAGTGTGCAGCTTTCCCCACATTTGTAACCTGCTGTAGGATTGCTGTGTACCAAATACAGAACTTGGTCTGTAGAATCTCATACAATTGGTATTCAATGGCCTTGTAGAATCTCATACAATTAATCTTGGCCCATCAATCCAGCCTGTCTAAATACCTCTGTAGAGGCTCTGTAGAGGCTGCATACCCTCTAGCAGATTGACACATCTGCCTAGCTTGGTGTCATCTAAAAATTTTCTGAGGGTGTACTCAATCATGGTTGCTACATGGAGGGTTCTTGACTCTTTACATTAAAACACATTGATCCTTATTAAAATTCAGGGAAAATTAAAAAATACTACATTGACTCAGTGAGGATTTTGCTAAGTGTCACTTTATTTTTTGATTTTTAATGTAGTTCTTACTACTTATGTTTATCTAAGTGCTTGATTTTCCAGTGCAAACAAGAAAGTTTCTTCTCATGTAAATTACAAGGATATTTACTTCTGTATACTACTAGATGTTTTATCCCTGTGCTGTAGTGTTATTCTGAAGTGTTACCAGGATCTGAAAGATGTGTCACTTGACTAGTCATTTCCTAACCTTCATAGCTGTAATAGAGGTTGGGAGTCATCTATGTCCTGAAATAAGTTTAATGTCTTTAGAAAACACAGCATAAGACCATCTGTTTTCTATTTGCAACGTTCTGACCCACTTAGTGAATTCAGAGGCGTGATTTTTATTAGTAGGCTGTGGAGTGGTCGCAGAGTCACAGCAATGACTAAAGAAGTCATTTCAACAGCCTGATTCATGAAGTGAGTTCTGGGGGAGACAAATGACCCAAACTCACATAGATTAAGTGTCCTCCTGGCTTAATCTCAGCTGATATCCCCTTTTTGTTCCTTTCACTGACCCAGTAGGGAAACCTCACCTCTAACACCCACTTTTAATCTTGCCCCACAGAGCAAAATATGAGGAAGGTAATCCCTTAGATTGCTTGACAGCCTGCATAGTGATGGATGAGCTGACCTCTGTGGAGATACGGGATATGTTGAGTCATGACAATGACTCAGAAGCATAGTTTTTCTAGCAATTTTATTAACTTACAGTCTTAGTAAGCAAACAGGGATATTTTGGATATTGCTAACTGATAATTTAAAGCGAACAGATAATTGGCAATTTTCAGCAAGCAAATAATCAATACCTTTAAGTGTATACATATATTTTAATTGAATAAAGCACTTTGGTGATGCAGCTATTCTATTAACAACCTGTTGCAATTCATACAAAACTCATATACATTAATACATGTGGAACAGAAACAGTAACAGAAGAGAAAGACATAGATAAAAGAGAGAGAAAGAAGAAATGTCATCATTGTTGGATCTCACACTGTCATTGTGTAGCAAAATTTGGTCCATAGGTAATGGTTTCACCAAGATAAGTGTGTGTGTTCCTGTTCTTACAGTTTCATTATTCAAGACCATCTCAGAGCTTCCAGCCTCCTTGTGTATTTTAGTATTACAGGGTATAAGGGTCTTAAGTGAGTATCTCTGATTTTGTCGGTGAGATGAAGCAACAGTTGTTTGGTAGATTACCTAGATTACCTTGCAAATGGCAAATATACCATCTTGCAGATAATCACCTCTGCCACTCTTACATGAACAATCAACTCTGAAGGCACCTGAAAAATCTCAAGCCTTTGTTGCTCAAAATGTCAGCTTACATATAAGCATTCTGTCCCAGACTTTCCCTGAACTTTAAACAGGGGCAAGAGAAAACTGTTTGAGACAGAACAGACCAAATTGCTTTTCAGTCTTAGATACTATTCACAATTAAAAATGAACCTTTCACTTCCTTTCATTGCAATCCATTAGAAAAATTAAAATAAAAGCACAAACTGGTTTTGTTAACTTATGGAAAGTTAATTTCAATTTCCAGATACACAGAGTGCAAGAGTTCCAACCCAAGTACTAGGAATACACAATGAAAAAGGACAGTCAAGACCCACAGTAATTCTTGAGGGTAGTTAAAGAAGTCTCATCCTTCTGATTCCCTGAGCTATGTCTGTGAGGATGCCAATGTCTAAAACCAGGATAAAACTACCCCTCATTCAATAATAAAAAAGGCAGAAGTAATCTGTATCTTTGGTGTTATTAAAGAATATTCTTCAGACACAGGTTATGAGAGAATCATCTACTTTTGTAAGAGAACCACAAGATCTAGTATCAAATAAAAGTAAATCCTTTCCAGGATAGAACCATTTGGATTGGAATTCTCAGGTTTTTCCAGTGTTCAACAGTTTTAATTACTGAAAAACCTGCAGTGGTCAGAGATGCTTTTTTAACTTTTTTAACTTTAACCCATTTGGAACAAATCTGTCTTTACCTGTCATAATGAGTGAGAGAGAGTAACACATGGTAATTTTACTTCTGATCTGACAGATACAGAGATCAAATGCTGGAATATGATTCCACCTGACTTAATTTATCTAATTGACATTGTCAAGATTCTATTTGCTCTCTCAGTTAATATGTAATAAAAAGTAATTTTGATAGACTTATTTAATATTTTTGTACTAATGCATGGTAAACACTTTTTTATTCTTATGACCATGTAGAAACGCTGGGAGATTCTGTTAAGGAAGGATTTATTAGCTGAATAATCTAGAGTTATAGAGAAATCCCAAATAAGAAGATATTTTATTGAATTTCTTACGCTTGTATTCTGGTTGTTCCTATGCTATTTTCTCCACCATCTGTTAAATTTTAGCAGCAAATGGGTAGGGCCTGAAAAGTTTCAGCTGGAAGCTGTATATATGATAGAACTAGAGTACATTAAGTTAACGTGAAAAAAAGAAAAGATATAGTAACATACAAAGTTATATTACACATATACACATGTGATACAGACACATACTTTGTTACAGATCACTTAAACTTTCAAACCATAGTTGAAAAAAGGTTTTGCTATTTTTCATTCCAGAGATGTGACACACCAGACACAAGAAATATTTTGTAAACTCAGGCTCAGCTCAATACTGTGATAGTACTGTATGATTCTGCTGAGAGGTAGAGCAGATCTCAAGGGCAAAGAAATTAAACCAGTGGAATAACAGTTGACAGCTCTGAAAATCATGAGTATTTTGCTTCTTTTATGTCAGTTGTTAAAAAGACACAAGACTCCTTACTATAGCAAACTTAACTTTCTTATACAGAAAAACCCATAGTCATGGATCTTTATTTTTAAAATATTAGTAGACATTTGCTTTGTAAGGTAAATAAATCCTTAATTACATTGGTGAATAATACTGAATAGGTGATTGAATAGGTAGGTACTTAGACTTCTTGTATCCAAAACTTCTTGTATCTAAAATTGAATAGGCAATTTATAAAAACCTAAATAAGAAAGTTGCTTAGTAACCTGCTGAAGACTATTGTGTAAAAAGGACTAAGTTCCTCCTTAGCAAGAACAAACTGGTCTTGCAATCTGGACCGATACCAAAGGGAAAAAGAGCATGCACCAAAGCTATGAGTTCAAAAGTTCAGTGCGAGGAAGTCTTCTTTCTTCATCACAAGATGGCAATAAGACCCTCACCCAGCAATCACCAGCACCCACCGTGCAAATGCAAGGGGAGGAAGACCTAATTAGCATTAGAAGCGAGAGCTAATTTTAATATGTAACGAACTGATGCAATAATCTATGAATATGTAATGTAACTGCTAATAGAAGTCCAAAGGTTAGAGACCCCAGGTGTGCACTCCCATGCACCCGCTAGCGAATAAATTACCTCCTTAATCTCTACTCTGAGTTTGAGTCTTCATTTCCCATATCAATACACATAGCTACATGAATGTTGAAGGCATCTAAACCTGCATGCACTTTTCAGTTCTTAAATTCAGTTTCAATTATGTTAAATAGGGCTAACATACCTCTTTCTATTTGCTGTCAAAGTCCCCTGTAATAATGTAGAGTATACACCACAGTATTAGATCAGAAAAGTTAGAGGTGTTCCCCAATTGATGCAACCATGAACACTTCCAGGGAGGAGACATCCACAACTACTCTGGGCAAAATGTTCCTGTGCCTCACCACTCTCATAGTGATGAATTTCTTCCAAAGACAAACCCAGATATAATTCAAATAAATTAAATGCAGTTGAACTCTTCTTTCAGATCGGAGAGTAAATAATCTTCCTTGACTTGTGTGACATAGTACTCTGAGTTTGGATTCTTCACCAATGCACATGTTGGCTTACCTCAGTGTATTCTATAACATTGCTCCCCAAGGGCCAAGAGACTATTGAGATTTTATTTTATTTTTTAATGCATGCATTGGATTTTGCAATAAAATGGGGTGTGGGGGTGGAGGGGAGAGTGGTGATTCCACTGAAAGTGATGTTAGTCTTCCAGATGGTTTCTCCATGGCCAGGTTTAAAGAGTGGTACCCAGCCTCACAGGCTGGTCCCTGAGATGTTGCAAGAGTGCTGCACAAACAGTATTACTAACTTGAATGATTGGAGCACATCTAAAAAACAGCTTCTTTTTTGCCCTGTGGTTTTGGTTTGTATTTCTGGATAGACCACAGCTATAATTAGTATGTGGTGACATGATTTTTTGTGTAGAATTTTCCCAATGAAACAGATTCAGCCCCTGGAAAGATAAATGCAATTCAGCTATTTTGTGGCTGTGGTTGTACACATGCACAACAGCAATTAGACCATTCACCTTCCTTAAACTAATTCTTCAGCATACATAAATTCCTCCTATTTTCAGCAGTACTGAAGCACTGACATTTAGGAAGTAGAAGATCAAATGCATTCATTCATTACCAATAAGCCATTAGATTTTTGTCTTTCACAGACAAAATAGGAAGTAATATTTCCTGTAAAGCTATTTGTCATTTGGCAGCAAATGCAAAAATGCTAATGAAATTGTGTATACATGTCTTCTATACCAGCTGACAAGGTATGCTGCACAATGAGCAAGAAAGTTTTGGCATCAAATAAAGGGACTGTATCCCCCCTTGAAATTCCTGTACAGCAATGCACACAGTATAGAGAATGAGCAGGACAAAAATGGAGATCAGTGTGCAGTCACAGGGCCCTAATCTCATTACAATCACTGAGACACAGTGGGTTGACTCCTGTGACTGGATTGTTGGAATTAAGAGGTATCAGCTCTCCAGGAAGAATAGGCAAGGAAACTGAGGATGGGATGTTGCCATCTGTGTCAAACACCAAATGGAGTGCATGGATCTCCTCCAGGGAGTGGATGAAGAAACTACTGAAATCTTATGGGTCAGAGTAAAAGGCAGGGTAGGAGACATTATGATGTGGATCTGCTCTAGAAACCTATCAGGGAGATAAGGTGAATGAGGCCATTTGTAAACAGCTAAGATTAGCTTCATGTTTACAAGCCTTGGTACTAATGAGTGACTTCAACCATTCCAATATCTCTTAGAAAGACAATACATCAGGGCACAAACAATCCAGGAGATTCCTGGAGTGCATCGATGATAACTTCCTCCTCCAAGTGGTATAGGATGATGAAGAGAGATGTTATGGTGGAGAGATGTTATGCTAGACCTTGTCTTCATCAACAAGGAAAGGTAGTTGGGAAATGTGAAACTCAGGGGGAGCAAGTCTTGGCTGCAGTGATCATGAGATGATTGAGTTACCCAGAAAGCTTGTTACTTTAGAGTTCAGGTTAGCAGATTTTGACCACTTCAGGGACCTACTCAGTACATTGTGATAGAGTCTTGGAGGGACTTGGTGCCCAAGAAAGATGGTTAACAGGCAAAGATCATCAAGAGCACTGCATTCCACAAAAAAAAAGCAAAAAATATGTGCCAAGAGGCCTGCGTGGATAAGCAGGAAACTCCTGGACAAACAAAAGAAGGAAGTCTACAGAGGATGGAATTGAGGACAGGTGGCCTGGAAGGAATAGAGAATCCTTGTTTACACAGACAGGGATAGGGTTAGGGAGGCCAAAATCCAGATAGAATTAAATCTGGACAAAGACATTAAGGGAAACAAAAAGCACTTTTACAGGTAAATTGTGAGGAAAAAAAAACCTGAGGAAAATATGAGCGTCTTCCGGAAGGAAACAGGTGACCTGATTAGCCATGCTTTGGGGAAGGCTGAGGTGCTTAGTGACTTTTTTCCTGAGTCCACTAGATAGAACTCAAAGGACACCACCCTAGTCCATGGAGGTTAAGGGTTGAGGCTGGGAGAAGGAAGGGGCTGAGAGGGTCAAGCTTTGTTATACTTGCCTGATGTTACATTCTCTTTGACTGATATACTGTATAAAAGTAGACATCAATTACAGTAGTTAGAGTGAAGTATATAATTTACCAATATATCTATATAGACTAGCTTGAAAACTGAAGAGAACAGACAAAAGAGAGAAAATGCTGAATTTCATGGAAAAGCCCTGAGTGCTGGTTGAAACTATGTAAACAATAATGTGCTGAAGATTAACACATCTTGAAGTAAGAGTATCAACTACATTCTTCCAGTGCAGGTAGCAAGATCCAGCATCAAGATTTCTCTCCCAAGACTTTAGCAATTCTCTTCACGTCTTCCATCCCTAAGTGGGCTCCATGATGTCTTCAAGGAAGGAAATTAAGAGTCTGACCTGCCCGCCAGACTCTAGAAGTTGACAACACACCAGACTCCCAGAGTCACCAGGACTGAGAAAGGGGATATAAGTAGTTTTCTTGATCGAAACTGAAGCAACCGAAGGGGGGAGGCATTGCTGCCTGCAATAGTCATGGAAAATCAAGATAGTGATGAGGAAGCCTCTTCTGCATGGGATGGAGAAATAGGGAAAATAAACCAGGAAACTACAAGTACCTCCACCAAGTGTAAATGTTGCCTTCTTGGCCAGGCCAAATGATCAGCAGTGGAGTAAAAATAGAGGGAACTAGAAGAGGCACAGGAATGTCAGAAAATTGATTTGTGACTGTCTGTTCTTTCCATGACATCTCACAGACGCACTTGAAGCCCCCAGGAAGCTAGCCTGTAATTTATCTCTACTTAGGAAATGCTTGTGGTTATATTCTCCCAGTGCTCAGACTCAAGGTTGTTCTCAGCTGCTGTGAGGTGTCAGCTACTCACCCCAGCAATTCTGAGAATGAAGTCCTGTGTTCTTCTGTTAGACCTGGAACAGGAAAAAGAAGTTTATCTGCAGTTCCAACTCATGCTAATCTTCTCCTACAGCCATTTTACTCACTATTATTGTGCTACAGAAAAAAGGAGCACTGTAAGGACTCAGTCAGTACAGAAGCGGTCTCAGTGGTCCCAACAAAAAACTGTAGTGGGAGCAAAAAGAGAGTAAAAGAAACCAAGCTACCATGCAGTTATAACCTCAAGCACGAACAATAAAATCCCCACCAGGAATTTGTATGAAAAAGAAGAAATTGTTATTGACAGCCTCAGATCTGCATCTTCCATGTCAGAAGTAGACATGCTTTCTCTAATATGAAACCATCCTCAGAGTACTAAAATATTCGAAGTGGATCTGAACATACAAGTCTTTAATATTCTGGATTTTCAAATATAAAAAGGAATGTTGCAACAAATGCATGCAATACAAACATAGAAGCAGTGTGCAATTACACATGAAGTGATGCTTGGAGTGCTTTTGCTGGCCCAGGAAATACCAACCTGTGCAAGAGAAACACATTTTTGATATCTGGAAAAAAAGCTAGGTAAGTGGAAGTAGTGATGTAAAACTGAGACATGGGGAATGCAGGGCAAAATGAGGGACATGAGAACATGCTCCTTAGCAAAGACATTTGAATATCTGTTGTTCTCCAGAAAGAAGCAGGGAAGTAAATGAAGTAGAGAACCAATGGAACTAGGCATAGTTTTGGCAGTTTTCTGTTGTAAAGGGAAATATACAGAGCACAGATGTAATAACTGTGTTTTAGTTTGCTATACTTACAGAAGATGCAACTAACAGGTGCTGTATGGTTAATAGCACAGCTGGGAGAGGACTAGCTCCATGCTAAAAAAGCATTCCCTTGCCTTTTGCCTCCCTGGGTCTTGCACTCATACCATAGGGGAACTTGCAGAGCCAGCATTTATGAGCTGTGGAAGTAGACTATGGCTGTCAGAAATGTGTCCTGCCTGAAAAAGCAAAAAATTCAGTTTGTCTTTCCTGTGAATTCATATCACTACTTACAATAGTGTGCATTTTTAGAGCCTCAGATAAAGCGAAGGAAACAGAGACAGCAAGGAGGAAGCCTGTTCCAATGTCTGACCACTCTTTCAGTAAACAATTTTTTCTTAATGTTCAATCTAAACTTCCCCTGGTGCAATGCAAGGTTACTTTTTTCTTGTGTTACTACTAATGACTTGGGAGAGAGGATCATCCCCCGCCTCTCTACAACGTTCTTTCAGGTAGTTGTAGTGGGCAATACGGTCTCTGCTCAGCCTTATTTTCTCCAGACTATACAACCCCAATTCCTTCAGCTACTCCTCATAAGATCTTCCCTGCAGGCCCTTCACTAGCTTTATTGCTCTTCTTTGAACATGCTTCATTATCTCCATGTCCTTCTTGTATTGGGGGCACCAAAACTGAACACAACCATCAAGATGAGACCTCACTAGTGACAAGTAGAGGTGGATAGTAATTGCTCTAGTCCCGTTATTTTTGATGCAAGCCAAGATGCCATTAGCTTTCTTGTCCACCTAGTCACACTGTGACACCTTTTCCAACAAGTTCTCCAGTCACTTTTTCCTAAGCCTATAGTATTTCATACGGTTGTTGTGACAGAAGAGTAGAACCTGGTGTTTAGTCTTGTTAAACCTCACAATACTGCCCTCAACGCATTGATGCAGCCTGTTCAGGTGCCTCTGCAGGGCTTTCCTACCTACTCTCCAGCAACAAATACACCCAGTCAACTTATTGTCTGCACAGTTACTAGGGTGCCCTCTGTCTCCTTATCCAAATCATCAATAAAGATATTCTACTGAAGTGGCCCCAGCACTGAGCCCTGAGGGACACCACTCATGACCAGTCATCAACTGAATTTAACTTCATTCAACATAACAATCTAGATTCGACCATGCAGCCAATTTTTCACCCATCCAAGAGGCCAACAGTCTAAACCACGAGGCATCAGCTTCTCCAGGAAAATGCTGTGGAAGATTGTGTTAAATGCTTTACTGAAGTCTAGGTAAATGACATGCACAGCCTTCCCCTCATCCACAATGCTGGGTCACTGGTCATAGAACAAGATCAGGCTGGCTAAGAGAGACCTTCATAAACCCATGTTGGCTGGCCCTGATTCCCTGGTTGTCCTGCTCTTATTGAATGAGTGTGCTAAGTATGAATTGCTCCACAGTCTACCCAAGTACCAAGGTCAGGCTGACAGACCTGTAGTTGCTCAGATCATCCTTCCTCCCCTTCATGTGGATAGACATCACATTAGCAAGCCTCCAGTCTTCTGGGACCTCCCCTTACATCAGAAGGTTAGCCAGAAGTGTTGATAAATGGTGGAGAGTGGATAATAAATCTTTTGTTCCAGATCCCTTGTGGATGTATCCCATCTGATGCCATAGACTTGTAAGTGACTAGGTTACTTAGTGAGTCATTGACTACTTCCTCGTGGATTGTGGAAAGTGTGTGCTGCTCTCCAAAGCTGTGTTCCAGCCCAGGATTGTAAATACCCTGACTAGTTATTAAAGGCTGAGACAAAGAAGGCATTATCTACCTCAGCCTCGTCCTCTTCCTTGGTAATAATATTCTCTTCCATATCCAGTAAGAGGTGGACATTCTCCCTGACCCTCTTTTTGTTATTCATGTATTTGTAAAGACATTTCTTCTTCACTACAGTGGCCAAACTGATTTCTAACTGGTCTTTTGCCCTTCTGATTTCTTCTCTGCATGCCCTAGTTAGATCCCTGTTAGATCCCTGTTAGATCCTCAACTTCTTGAGTTGCCTGCCCTTTCTTCCAAAGATGATGAACTTTCTTTGCAATTCAGTAGTAAGAATTCTTTTTTTGCTGTGAGACAGCTCAATTCCATCTGATCTCAGCAGGCCCCAGTACCTTATAAAACTTTCCATGGTCAAAAATTCTAAAATTGCACCAATGACACCAGTCTCTGAATCACATGTTAATCTGATGAGATACCTCATTTCTTTCAGTGCTTCTCTCTGTCAGTGAAAGGACTGAGGAAAACACTGCCTGTATTTCTGATCCTTTAGACTGTTGACCCAGTGCCCTGAAGTCCTTATTTAATTGATTTTGTGCTTCTCCCCTCATCCTCACTGCTTCCTGATTGTATGATTGGTAATGAGTAATAATCAGAGGGTTGTATTGTATCAGAGGATTTCTCTGTAATGTGACTAACCCAGGTCCTTTGGAGGCAGCAGATTACCCAGTAGGATGGGTCAGGCTGGCATATTGGGCATATTAGGCTCTCTGTTCCCCTTGGAAGGAAATCAGCTATCACAACTACTCTTTTCTTTTTCTTGGTAGAGTCATTCATAATGGGTGGTGCTGCCTGCCTTACTCTTACATCTTCAGTGAACTCAGTGAAACAGAAAGATTACTGATTTTTCCAAAGATAATTTGCAGAAATTTGCATGATTCATAAATAGTAAAAGTAGAACTGAATTTTTAGGTCATGCCAGGAAACTTGCATGACTAGTTTTACTTGCATACACTAGTTTTAACAGATCTGTTCAACATACAGCACAAATAGTAATGTATCATTGGTATGTATTTAAAATGCCCCTATCATCCTTTTTTTAACAATTTCTCCTATTAAACTTTATCTCAGCATCAACTATTCTGCCAGTTGAACCAAACAAAAACCTCAGTGTTATTAGTACATACAGAAGCTGCTAAGACAGGAGATAAATTTACCCCAGTGCACATAGTCCATATACTGATCCATCCAATTTCTTAATATCTGGAATTCTGTACTCTTGCCTGTTTCTCTCACTGCATTGTCTGACCTAAGAGCACATTAGCACTTGAGTTGGAAAACTACAGTTGGCAGGAGGGAGATTTGCATTTTCACTCTTATTAACGTAATTGAAAAGGGGACATCTATGTTCTCCATCTGTACTCAATAGACTCTTCTTTCAGTTAACTTTTTTTACAGAACTTTAAGTCCTCAAAAAAAAAATAATTGAAAACTATTCAATGTAGTTCAGAGAGAGACTTTCCTTGCTATATTCTATGGATAGTGGCATACACACAAACCCCAAAATACACTTTTCTGTGTTTGCCACTGTTATTAATGACATGATAGCTGAGATTGATTTAAAAAATATTTAAGTTCTAACTGAATTGTCTATTCTGTCACTTCTGAAAGTCCATCACTGAGGAAAAATATTCTCATGAATATGGTAAATATTACATGGCAGGTAAAATTGAAAAGAAAAAGAGTATTGATTTTTAGTTCAGATTTTGTAATTCTTCTTCAAACTAAATGTCATACATTACAGTAAAAGGACAATTTATTAGATGTGAGTTACATTTATATGTTCTTGTTAGGCTATTCTTGTTCTGTAACTGAAAATGTACTGAAATCTTTGGAGACTGGAACAAAGTAAGAGTTTATTCTGACAGATGTGACCTTATCAAGAAGGTAATGATCATACTTTTCATTTGAATGTTCTACAGCACATATGATCTGTTATTTTAAGTTGAAGACTCTGTTTATTAACTGAAAACTTTCCTGATGAAAGAAGATACATGAGATTTTAGAAGTACAGTTCAAAAAAGAAAAAAGAATCCACTTTAACAAAACAACCATTTGAATATTGAATTTGGAAAGTTTAATTGCAAGGCAGCCCACATGAATATGTATTAGGGATATGCAATTACAGAGTATAATTCTGGTTTCAACAAATGTAATCCATCATAGAGTTAAGCAGTCCGTTAGTTTTTTGTCTTTTTACATGTCTTGTATTTGAAGCACAGCAATGAGAAGACTCTAAGTGCATTCTTTGTTAGCATTTCCACCTCAGTAAATTATCTTAGAGCAGCTTTACAAAGCTGTTTATGGAATACAGTGCTGGAATTCAGTAATCTTCCTTGGTTTTAATTACTACAGCAACAACAAGTTTAGGAGAAAATGTGCCTTTAAGGTCTATTACTAATAAAAATACCTAATTAGGCTGGTACTCCTGAAAGCTTTTGGTAGTAAGAACTAATGGTTACTTGTACCATGACTTACATTTTGATGTAATGACCCCTAAACAGTTCTCATGAAACAAGACTTTGGAAAGAAAAGGAAAGCTGGTTGAAGCTCAAGAAATATGTCATCCAAGATCAATAGTGATTGGTCTCTAGCTGAAAGTGAATCAAAATAGTAGGAGACTCAAATGATTTCTGGCTAACTCAGACACACAAATGAAGTATACTATAGGTGGCAGGCAGGCAGGTAACCCAGGAGGTGTATGGAGACATTAGTTGTACAGGAATTAGGTTAGGAAAGTCACAGGCTACCTGGAGTAGAATCTGCCAAGGGATGTCAAAGTCAACAAGGATAGTTTCTACAAGTACATGTACTGCTAAAGGATGATGAAGGAAAGTGTGGTCCTAGTGATGAATGGGTCAGGTATCATAAAAAGAAAGGAAATAGAAAAGGCCAAAGTGCTCATTGACTTTTTCACCTCAGTCTTAATTGTTAATTGAAGCTTTCAGCAATCTCAGATCCTGAGCCCACTGAGAAAATCCACAACAAGGAAAGCACGACCTCAGTAGTTGAGGACCAGGTTGGGAAGCTCTTAAACAAACTGGTCCAAGGAACTTGATTGACAACACTCATGAGTGCTGAGACACCAGGCTGATGTCATTGTGAGGGTGCTCTAATTACCTTTGAAACATCATAGTGACTAGGAGCGGTTTCTGATAACTGAGAAGAAGCAAGTGTCACTTCTATCTTCATGAAGAATAAAAAGTAAAGTTACAGGCCAGTCAGTTTCATCATAGTTCCTGGAAAAGTGATAGAAACTTTTTCCATACTTTTCAGGAAAGGCAAGAAGGTGATTTGAAATGGTAATGAATCTGGTGTTTGAAGCACAGTGGTTATTGCTTATCATTAATAAAGCTTTTCAAATCTCTCAAAACATGCACACAGACAAACTATGATATCAGGTCAAGTAGTCTTTATTAAAGACCTAGACAATGGGACAGATTGCATCTTGAGCAAGTTTACAGCCTGTGCAACAACTGAGAAGGAAGTTGATGAGCTACAAGAATATGCTGCTGCTCAGGAAGACCTAGACAGGTCTTCATGAAGACAAACAAAGTGAAAAGCAGAGTCTTGCACCTTCATAAATAACATCAGCCACCAATACATGCAGAAAATGCTGTGTGGGTCCTCCTGGACAACAACTAGATCAGTGCCAAAAATGTTAAACTCCTTTGAAGCAAGTAAGTTTAGCAGTTTTTTAGGTTACATTAGAAGGAATGTTTCTAGCATGTCAATGAAAATCAATGTGTCCCTCTTCTTAGCCCACATTGGAAATGGTGACTTCAGTCCAGGGCTCACCAGTACAAGAGAGATGTGGATTTGCTAGAGCATTATGAGGAAAAGCTGAGAGTGATGGGAAAGCCCAGCAAGGAAAAGGGTCAGAGATATCCACAAATATCTTATATAGAGGATTAAGGACAACAGAACCAAAGAATTTCATGTGCATTCAGTGACAGGATGAGAGACAATAAGCACAAATGAAAATACAGGAAATTCCATCTGAACACAAAAAATCCCCTTTGTTACTGTGAAGTTGGGCAGCAGTGGAGCAGTTTGCCAGAGAAGCTGGGGAGACACCACTTCTGAAGGTTTTTAAAGCACAACTGATCTTGGTTCTAGTACACCTCATGTATATAATCCTGCTCCGAACAAGTGTTGGAGTAGGAGTATACAATGTGCAGAGACGCATGGCAATCTTAACAATTCTGTCATTGTGTGACTCTGCTCTGTGTTTGGTGAAGTTCTGAAGATTTCCAGAAGTGCAGTACTGTACTGCTGTAGTAATTTTTGGAGCAAGGACTACATGAATCACAGGGAAGGAGAGAGACATAAGACAAACTGCTGGTACTGTGAAGCCTCCAGCTTCCTCCCTTGCAAAACTACCATCCGTTAATGGAGTCTGAGCAAAAATCTGAGGCCATGGAGATGATGCAAGTGCACCATATTGGTTGTTTTTTCACTGTGCTACAAAATGGGGAGGAGGCTGAGAAAAACACAACTGATTTAGAAATTTTAGGTCTGTTAAGACAGATCCTCAGGTCTTTTAAGGTTCAAACCCTCCTAACAATAAAGACAAATTTTTATCCTAGTGAAAAGGAAAGGAAGACGAGAATAATTCCTGAAACAAGCAAACAGTCAAACAAGTATACTTCTTACAAAATACCTGCCTGTGAGACAAGAAGGTTGTATGTCACAGTTTCTTGGTGTTGTGTAAGAGTTGACTTTTACAAAGTTACCTTATGGATGATTTCTGTTGCCATATTTCACTCCCTTGTCAACATCTTCATGTTTTTGTGCAATAGAAAGGAACATAAACTTTATACCAAATATCTTTTTTAACATTCTTTTTAATCCAAAACCACAGTTATTTTGTTGCTGTTGTTGTCATTATCACTTCTGTTGTTATTGTTTTATGTTTTACATCTGGGAATGAATATCAAGAACACTTCTTTTTGCTGCCACTGGTAAAGGCCTACAGAGGGAAACAGAAATATAGCATAGACCTTTTAGGACTTTGTAGTTTAGTCCTATCTTTATTTGAAAACTGAAATAGGTACATAGATAATGTTGGATAGTATGCACAGGGTAGTATTTTCACAAATAAGCTTACACTACTGCCCCATCTGATGTTTGTGATTGACAGCTGAAAGACACAAGATGCATCATGGTTATGTCAGATGAAAGAGGCAGGATACTGTGATGTAATCAGCATTGGCTCTTTTCTACCTGTTTGATTACTTGGACAAACCTGCAATGGAGGACAAAAATAAGTAAAGAATGATGTTAAGTCTTGGCAATAAGGACTGGTCAAACTCTGCACCTTTGTTTTCTTCCCTGGAGAGAGTCTAAGTCCCAAACCAAGGTTGGTAAGCATGGGTACCTCCTGTCCTCTCTTGTAGCTTGGGTTTGGGTTAATTCCCTGTGAAGTTTCCCCCTTGTGAATGCCTGTGTGACACGTCCCTACATTTTACATATTAAGTGTGGCAAATATGGTCTGCAGCCACTGGAATCAGAAGAAAAGGTACAAACTTCCTCAATGGTACTGTATCAATCACACATGAAGTAAAACTGCATGATATAACCTCTGACAAATTCCTCACTTCAGCACATTGCTAATCTCTCTTCCAAACTGAATTGAAGTCTCTCTGATTTTTCTATATACACTGACAGGTTCACCCTCCACTGTTTTTATACAGATACCTTGTTACTCAAATGAATCATCCCCATTTTAGACTGGCTATGACATATGCTGCTTTAATACTACAACATCTACAGCTTTGGGAATAAAATCTGTTTGGAGTTAATAAAATGTGAGTTAAAACTCAAACTTTTACGTTATTTCCCATGGATTATATTCTTATTTGTGAGTAAGCAGCATTTCTATTGTTATATTTGTATACAAACAACTGTGACAGAGGAAGAAATGTATTAATACATGTTTAGATTCATCAGATTTAAGCTCCTGAAAGCACAATAATTATAGCAATGTTAGCAAACTTTCTTTTCCTTTCAGAGATTCAGTGCTATCGGATTTTCACATTTTAGTTTGATTCTATAATGTGTTCTCTTTGCACAATTTAATGATCAAATTCTCCTTATGTAGAGTTGTTTGCCTGCTGAGAGAAATTATTTCCTTCTGTTATACTTCTAGACATGCTATTGGTAAAGTCTATCTGAAGATACCAAGAAAAGTAATTCACCAGGCTGCACTGCCTTTTTTTTTTTATTTCCCAGTGTAACAGCAAAATTACATTAAGAACAGCATTCTCACTTAAATTGTTTATCCTTCCCCTAGACACGTGTTTAAAACTTAAATGCTTAGAGTTATACAGGTCACATAAATGAAAAGTCTCTAGGTGCTTAATAAAGAGGTTTGCTTTTCTGGAGCTCATTTTCAAAATATTTGCTTTTCTTCTTTTTCTCTCTCAGTTAGGGATCCTCTTTCTCATGGTTTAAAGGACTTCAGATTTCAGCTTTATTTTCAAGTTCAGAGTGCATTTCTTGGCACATAGTATGCTAGTGAGAGCAACAGCCATAATTTGCATTTCACAGGGTACAAAATCACATTCTCCCACTGAAAAAAAGAAACCCACTTCCAACAAAAACCTTGCATAGAGAAAACTGAGAGTAGCCTTTACATGTGGAGGTTACTGTACAATCCTGTATCTCTCCACACCATAGACAGTAAATAACTGATATCTAAACAATGAGAGTTACTGAGTAGGAGCAGTCACACACTTATAAATTGCCCAGCGAGTTTTGGCAAATTCACTTCTGCAGTGGAGTACCTCCTTTTTTGAATTGTCAGCTTGCAGAGGCTGAAGATGCCTATTGCCAACTGATGTTGAAATCCCCATAAGCAGTCAGAAGTTGTATTCACTTTCTTAGGCAAAGTTGTCCTTTTACTTGGGTCTTGAATGTAATTCCTGTAACACAGACTTTTCTCTCCTCAAAAAAAAGCAAACCAAAAAATTCCATAAAAATGCAAACAAAGCCCAAAAATTATAAAAAAGCCTCAGAAATGCTAAAGGAGTTTTGATTTTAGTTCCTCTTCTGTCACAATTAGACAGAAGCAATTAGAACCAATTGAGATTCTAGCAGTTTTTCAAGGTCAGAGCAGAATTCTGTTGTTTTACTCTGTCATCAGTCTGGTGAATGGTATGCATCAAAGAATATTAAACACATACCTAAACTGTTAGTCTGATGTTTTGAATAACCACATTTGCTAATCTCCAACAAAACCTTTCTACTTAATATACACTTTCCTGCTCTTCTATTTGTAAAAGCACAATGTTTCTGTTCCAAAAGGTGGTGTTTTGTCCATGTACTGGGGATCATTAGAATCTAAAGATACAACAGTGGTAGAAACTGTATCTGTAAGGTACATGTCTGTTAATTAGTCTATACTGAGGACCATCTAGCACACAAATTCCATTAGATTACTTTATACTTTGCCTAATAAGGCAGATATTGCCATTAATATACAAAACTGGGCTGCCTTGGTATGTGCATACACTAAAGGAAGAAAAAAAATTAATAAAATAATCATTTTAACATAGGCAAACATGTGAGTTTAAAGGATCTTAAAAAAACCAAACATACAGACTGCTGAGTTTTCAATCTGTTTTCTAAATTAATAATGGGATTATCACACTAGACAAAGAAAGCTAGATAGTCCAGTGCCTACTAGACTATTGAAAGCTTTTAGTACATTAAGAATCAGTTTGGAATGGGAAAATGTAGCAGTTTGGACTGTACCCTCCCATTCTTCTAAAAAAAACCATATAAACTCACACCATAATACAATGACATATAAGAAACGTACATCAGTAATTGTGTGTCTATGACACATGAAATGTATTTACTGAGACATGTTCCATTCATTCAAGGGGTTCATAATGATGTCCTCACTAAGCGAATCATAATTATGAATTTAGGGAACAATATATGTATGAGCACAAAATGTTACTGATTAAAAATAAAAAGTTCAATCAAAATTAAAAATAATTTCTTTCCCTACTCTCTTTGCCTTTTAAGTTTAAATCCTTGTTACCAGACTTGTTTCAACCTAACTACATGATATTCTGGATTACAACACACATTGTCCACTTGAGAAGCTTCTTCCATAGTCTCTCAGATACAGCCATTTGCTCTTTGAACTTCAGCAATTACCTCTTGTCTTGTCTATCAATTACAGGCAACAACACTTTAGCTTTTCTGCCTCTGGTTTGTCTCCTCTTAGAAGACTAATGGAGGAACTAGCTCTTTTTGCAATACTCAGTCAATCTGACCTCCTAATGTAAAACAGTGGAAAATCAAGACAAACATGGGCTGGTAGTTAGACATGTTAGTCTTTCTAATCACTCTTCTCTCAAACTTGACCACATTAGACATAATGGAGGACAGTGGAGTGCTTGCGGTGATGTCCTTAAGGCTGTGTTTAGGAATCAAAGTCTAAAAAGTTACAGATTTTAAGAGATGGATAGACAGAAAGGCAAAAGAAACTATGCCTTCATTAAATGAACTTATATTTCTGTGCTGAAATCTGTCCAAAGCAGCAAACTGAAGCAGCCAAAAAGACAAAACAGTCTGGTCATCTCCTCTACAGGGACTTGAAATAGCCAGGGGTAAAAGAATCCCAAAGCTGAACGGATTTCCCACTCAAAACAAGGTCCAGTCATAGAACCAAGAATTCTTGCTCAAAAATAATTTCCAATCGTAAAGTCAGTCAGAAAACTTCCCATTTAAAAAGTAAAGTCAAAAAGAAACCTAAAAAGATTAAAAGATTTTCCACTTTTTGGAAAAACAGGCAGATGCTCTGCACTGGTACTCATTGTACCACTGTTGGGACAAGTTTTGCACTGGTTCTCCTGGCTTTTAGCTCTGTCAGCTGTTTAACACGCATGATAGTGCACCACAAAAAGGGCTTTATAAGATAAGCAACATGTATAGTGTAATTAATTACTCACTTTTAACAAGACTTCTCTCTAACTTGCTATAGGTATCTGAGCAAAAATAACCACAATTATTCACTCTTTTGTCAGGTTTAAATGAATAACCAATGTATTTTAAAGTACTAAATCTAGCTTTCTAATTACTGTAGTAGTATTGATGGCATTTCAGTACCCAGCTTCATGTGATATTTAATTACTGAACAATCCCTTTGATATTGCTAAGCTACTTGTGAAGTATCCAATTATAGACAGAAAAAATGGCCTGTGGACTTTTATTTTTTCATGTGTTCTGCAAGAGCAACTTCCACGGAATAAATGGATTTCATCCCTGTTTGTTTTTAATAACAGTCCTTTTTGGTTTTAGATTTTATAGTAATGAAATTATGAAATATAGGCTGATTAACGGCCATAATCTCTACACTTGTGGAAAACATTCTTGGAGAGTGTGTGAATAGACACACATGTATGCTTGTGTACACACATACAGAGATATTTACATAATTAACTTTACTACACAGTTGCAAGAGGAAACTAGCATTTATGCATATATAGACTATAAAATAGTACTAACTATATATTTAAGAGTTCCCTGTTGTTTTTCTTAACCATTCTTGTGGATGTTTACACAAGAAGCTTGAAGGAAAGAGTGGTATTAGTCTGGGAAACTTTACCAGTAGAAACTGGTATAGGTATGCAATCCACTGTTTCATATTTTTTTTCAGAGAATATCTAAGGAAATTGGGGAGTTTACCTTTTCACAAACATAACATCATCCTAGCTGCTGAGATCTGTTTCTGGACATGATCACAATAACCCCCAGAAGCCTTTCTACATTGATTTCCTTTTCTTTTTTGGTTCTTTCACCTCTCTCCATTGATGATTGATTTGTTTTCTGATATGTAAAAAGAAGTGGCTATTTCAACAATTTTAGTGGCCTGGCAGAAGAGGCAAAGTGAATATGCTCATGAGTGCATCAAGAGGGCTTTAACCTAGGATTGAAGGGAGAAGGGGATGGTACTGAAGTCTCTCGGGAGGAAATAGTGGATGGTGTAACCACTCTGAAGATGAATGTAACAGCCCAACTGGCATGTGTATATTTTAATGCTCGAAGTATGGGCAACAAGCAGGAGGAACTTGAAGCTTTGGTGAGCCAGGAAATGTATGACATAACTGTCGTCACTGAAACATGGCAGGATGAGTCATGTGACTGGAGTG
>VZRI01006600.1:34850-83297 GCA_013397515.1 Upupa epops | reverse complement strand
GGAAGGTCACTCTAAGGTCCCTCTGGAGCCGCCTTCTCTCTTGGCTGAACAAGCCTAACTCTCAGCCTGTCCCCAGAGCAGAAGGGCTCCAGTCCTCTGAGCATTTTCATGGCCTCGTCTGGACCCCCTCCATCAGACCCATGTCCTTCCTGTATTGAGGGCTCCACAGTTGGACACAGGACTCCAGCTGAGGTCTCATGAGGGCAGGGCAGAGGAGCAGAATCATCTCTCAGTCAGCTGGAGGTTATCAGGAGGTCTGTGGTAGGAAATAACTTGAGCATGAAGTCACTGCAGGTGAAATGTTTGCAGTTGTGAGTTCAGCTGGACTTCACACAAGAGCTTTTGTAATTCCAGCCAGCGTCAGGGGTACCTGGCAGCCAGTGCCTCTGCACCTATAACCTGCCTGAACGAAACCCTTCCCTTTACACTGAACAGTCTGGCTGGAAGGTGCTGAGGATGTCTTGTCTGTGTGTTGGGTGAAAACAGATGGGAGAGCATTGTGTTTCCTTTTCCTGCCACTCTTGTTTCCTTCATGGTGCCTCTGCTGATGTCCAGCCTGAGCTTGATGAAGTTTTTCAGTAGAAACAGCTGAGTTTTGCTGTTGCTCCTGAACCTGCAGTTCCATTTGGATGGGAATGAGAACTTGGGAGATCGCTGGCTTGTTTGTCATGGGCAGCGTGTGAAACTTTTGGGTTGGTTCCATTTGGTTTATTCATTACTGTATTTTATTTATTGTTTATTATTTTCTTCCATTATTGCAAGTGCTTTTGTTACTTCGTGTTTTGATCGCCTGTCCCTTCCTGTACTTCCCTTTGCCAATCCCTGCGTTAGTGTAACTGGCAAACCTCTTAGTTAGAGTAAGGGGGACAACCTTGGACCAGCACTTGTGCAAGAGCAGCTGTGAGTTCAGTACTCAGTGAGACAGGAGGTGGTCGGGATGGGGAGTTTACTACAAGGTTTTGCTTTGTAATCCTGAGGGGTTTGCATAAAACACAGTTCCCAACAGGCAACCAGTAGCACTCCGTGAGTTTGGGGATTTGTTTAGTGGTTTGCACTGGTAGATAAATGTGTGGCTCACCTGACCTAGTGTTTTTCCCTGTCTCCCTGCAGGCATCTCCTGTGGAAAGTCAATGATCAGCTCCATGAGTCTCATGGGAGGAAGCAGTGGTGCCCCCCTGTATGACAGAAACCATGTAACTGGAGCCTCTTCAAGCAGCTCCTCCAGCACTAAAGCCACTTTCTACCCACAGGTACGTCCTCAAAATCCCTTTGTGAGGTGTCTCCTGAGGAGCAGGAAGATGAAAATCGATGCCTCTAAACAGAATGTTCCTAACAGTTCTGGGGAGTCACTGGTTATGAGGGGAGACCTTGCTGTCTACAGCTACCTGAAAGGAGGTTGTAGAGAGGGTGGGGGGTTGGTGTCTTCTGACAAGGAACAAGCGACAGGACCAGAGGAAACAGCTTCAGGCTGCGCGAGGGGAAGGTGAGGTTGACCCTGAGGAGAAACTTCTTGGAAAGGGCCCTCGGCACAGGCTGTCCAGGGAGGGGATTGAATTGCCATCCCAGGCTGTGTTTTGCAGTCATGAAATGCTGGAGCTCAGGGACAGGGTTTAGTAGTGGTCTCGGGACAGTTGGGTTCACTGTTGGACTCAAGCTTTTCCAACCTATAAAGGACTCTATGACACACAGGCACAGTCCAGCACACACAGAACTTAACAAAAGGGCCCTGTTGTAGGCCCTGAGAATTCCACGGGGCTCTGTAATGCTTTTGTATCAGAGTGATCCTCAGCTGGGCTGAGGGCACTTCTGTTCTGCTCTGACTCGCTTGGAGGTTCCCCCTCCTTTGTTCTTTGTAAGTTCTGATTCTCTGGTGGCCCCATGACATTGTGCACAGGGTAAAATGCAGGCAGACAGGGAGTGAAAACCAATGAGCTGGAACAGGACCGGAATGCAGATGCATAAGCAATGAGCTTGGCTTCTGCTTAGAGTGCTGATTGTTGATTCAGAGAACAACGTGCGTGCACTGGGATCAAACTCTGATACCAGCAGAGTTTATTGCCTTGGGCTTCTTCAGCTGTAGCTCAACTCCATTTCTGGCCATTCCCTGCTGGAAGTGACAGGATTTGGGTCCCTGTGTGAGACTTGTGTTAAATGAAAGATGTAGAATACAGAGGGAAAGGAGAAACAATACGCAGGAGAGAGCCAAAGGTTCCTGGTAGGCAGTGTTCGGGTACATCCATTTGGGTTTCCATGTGGACTGGTAGGCTGTGCATGGGCATTTGCCTTTGTGAGCTTGACCAGTGGCTAATGTGCTCTCTCTCCCCTTTAAGAAGAACAAAGACGCTTTTGAGCTTTTTATTTATTGACAAGGTGAAACTCGTTCCTTATCCTCTTGCCTTCTTCGGTGAAACCATGGAGAAGCTCCTCACAGCCAGCAGCCGTTTGGACCTCAGAGCCCTCCTGAGCTAGCTTGTCTCATGCTTCACCGGTGCCTCTGAACATCTGGTGGCCTTGGTTTTCCCGGTCTGTTTGGTTTAGCATGTTGCAGTGGTGCTGAGAGCTGGTCCAGTGACTAGAAAGGGATCAATGTTGGTGGAGTTACACCAGTTTGTGCACCTGTGAGTGTGCAGTGGTGTTGGTGCAGCACCAGTGGATGCTGGTGGGAGGGACTTCCAAAGCAGCACCTCTAAGGAAGGCAGTTTTCTGGAAGCTAGTTCCTCATTCCCCAGAACTGGCAGTGACTGGTCAGGCTTGTCTCCCCTCACAGGTGTCTGTCTGGTCTCTTGTCAGTACCAGTAAAGAGAGCTCAGCTCAGTGGACAGGAGTCATTTTTGTTGACACTGCAGAGAGGAGACCAAAACAATGGTCTCCACTGCAGTGACTTCACAGCATTGCTGTGAGAGAAGAGCAGAGGAAGGATCCCACTGTGGTCAGTGTGGCAGCCGTGGTTGGGCAGAGTGCTCCAGGCAGGCGGAGTACGAGCCAAGGCCGCCACCAACAGCAGTGCTGGGATTTTCCACTCAGAGAGGCATGAAGCTCTCTCCTTGGTTTTAGTCTGGTGTCCTGCTGCTGTCCCAGGGCTTCTGCTTCCTGCTGGGGCAACATCCCAGAGGATTCTGAAGCAGCACAAACTGTTTTCCCAGGGTGAGAGTTAGCAGCAGCCACGGCATCCAGGCACACCCAGGGCAGGGCAGGGCAGGGCAGGACATCACTATGTCTGAGCTCCTGTACTCTTGGCACTGTGAATGGTGCCAGAAGGAAACAGTGAGAGAGAATGATGGCCTCCTGACCACACTATGGACTGTGGGAGTGTGTGGGGACTGGCAGTGCAACAGACTTGCTTTCCCAGTAGCATCTGCTGAGGTTGATGCCAGTCCTTGTGACCAAGAACGTGCACTGAGGTTCAACAGAACTGGGCCTAATCTTCAGCTTCCAGTGCAGTAACAGATGTGACCAGGAAGAAGATTCTGTGCACAGAGGTGTGGGGTAACCTGAGCCCAGACTAAAGTCTTGCAAGGACCCTCCATGACCTTTATAAATGCATAAACTCAGCAACTCCTCTCCTTGGAGAGGGAACTGAAAGGAGGACAAGTGGTGAGGTGAAGCTGTGAAGAAGCACAGTTGGACAATTAACCCAAATGTTTTGCACTGCTTTCTCTTGCTCTTCCCAGATCTTGAACCCACCTCCTTCCCCAGCTACTGACCGTTCACTGTACAATGCAGAGATGTTTTATTCCTCAAACATTCCTTCAACCACGAGATCTTACAGGTACGGCTCACGAAAAACTTTAGTACCTCTTCTGCTGACCTGCCCTGTGGTTTTGTTGAACTTACCAGAACCTTTCATTCAGCTCATTCAGGAAAGCCTTTCTCTTGCTCACTGAATGACCCCTGACCTGGAGGTAACCCCAGGCAGGGCTGAAGTTCCATGGTGGCAGTGTTGTCACTTGGACATAGCAGAGTTTAGTCCCGTTTAATCCGGCACTGCTGGATGATACTAGACAGCCACAGATCACATTGCTGTGTGCTGGTCACTCAGGGCATCCTCTGAAGAGAAGGCTGGTGGGTTTTCTTTAGTTCCTCAGTTTAAAACTCTGTGGAGTCAACCTGTTTGGTAGTGCTTGGGCAGTGATGTCCTGTGGCCAGGCAGGAGCCAGCTGAGCACAGTTGTCCAGATTGAACACAGCTCAGGAACTTCTCATTGTGTCCCTGTGAGTTATGCTGAGCAGGTATCTTGCCTGAGGACACACAGCTGCTCATTGTCAGTCTCTTCCTTCTCCAGCTCTTTTCTCCCTGGATCACAGCTGACTTGGGTGCTTTGGGTGCTGTCTTATAGGTCCTACCTTATCAGAGGGATTGCTCCTCCCACAACGCCCTGCAGCACCGACGTTTGTGACAGCGACTACACGACCAGTCGATGGAAGGCCAACAAATACTACATAGATTTAAACTCAGACTCAGACCCTTACCCCCCTCCACCCACACCCCGCAGTCAGTACATGTCAGCAGAAGAGAGTTGCCCTCCGTCTCCTGCCACGGAACGAAGCTACTTCCACCTCTACCCCCCTCCACCCTCTCCTTGTACAGACTCCTCATGACCTCAACAGAAGGAACTTTCCCTGTAAATATTTTAAAATATGAACAGATTTAAATATATATTTTAAGATTTAAAAAAATAAATTGGGGGGAGGAGGAGGAATTTAGGAAAAAAAAGAAAACAAAAAAGAAATGTGAATAAAAATGGGTGGGAGGGACTGGGCTGTGAAAAATTGTACAGAGGAAGAATATTTATAAAATTGATTTTTTTTAACTTAATTTCCACTTTCTGGTGCCGTGTTTGCCTTTTGGAAGTCACAATTGATTCCATCCTCAAGGGATTTGGGGGGGTAACGTGAAGCCCTTTTTTACGTGTGACGCGTGGACATTCTTCGCATTAGCGGGAAGCCAACGCAACTCGTGGCAGGAGCCTGAAGAAAGATCCACATCTAGCCACAGAGGAGAAAAACCACGGCTACACACAACGATCAGTATCTCATCCTTTCACCTCCACTGGGAGGCAGCATGGGGAGAGACCAGGGCTCCACTGTTCCCAGCTGTTCACATGTGCCTAGATCCTTATTCCAGCCCTCCCAATCCAGCTGATGAGCACAGGAGCGGAATAACTCTGCTTTAGGACAAAGGCTTTGGCTCCACCAGGTGTACAGTTCTGGAATCAAATCAAGTGAAGAAAGAACCAGCTCTAAAAACCTGGTTTAGCTCTGGCTACTGGACTGAGTGACTGGTGGTGGAATCTGTTGCTCTGTGCTGGGGTTGACAGCAAGGGGCATGGTTACGGTGGTGGTTAAGCTCCGAGCATCACCTGATAAACTGCAGACTGGGTCAGACTCACCATTTTCATGGTGATGAAACCAAGCTCCTTCCTTCTTGGGAGGCTCTGCTGTCAACTGTCAGCTGCTTCTCAAAGCACAGTGACAGCTCTGTGTTCCCCCACAGCCCAGTAATTCACTGTGCTGGGGCTCTGCACTGTTAACCCTCTCTAGGGCTCATTTTCCCCGATAGAATGATGTGGTCACTCATGTTCCTGTGTGTGTTGGGACTTGGGATTTGGTCCCTGTTTGTAGTGTGTTGTGCGCGCAGAGCTCAAACATCTGCTGATCATACAGGCTGGCAGTGGCTTAGAAAAATGCCACAGAATGAGCTCAGGTTTACAAGACAGCAGAAGCACTGGGGAGGAGAGAGAGGAGCCAGTTCCTTCTGGCTGATGGTGCTGAAATACAGAGAACCTTCAGATGACCCACAGCTGCCATCAGGAGCTGCCAAGAGCTTACATTCTCAGCTCCTGCTCTTGGGAATGAGGGTTTGGGATGGGTGCTTTTGGAAATACAGGAGACAAATTCTGTCTCTCATTGCTGTCAGAGAGGGCTTGGGTGGCCCTTTACAAATCAGCTCTGGCCACATGTGTGTGCCTGCTGAGAACATTGGAGGGGCGCTGCCCTTTTGCAGCTGCTGAGTGACAGATGTGTTGGGCTGCCGGCAGCCTGGAGACTGGTGGCAACCGGGAGAACTTTTCTCTTGTTTGAACTTCAGCTGCCCTCTTGTTTGTGTCTGTTTAGCAGGTTATTTGAGAACACAGCAGAGAAACCTTGTGACTCTACGTCAGAGGTCTCTGTTGTGGTGGTGGAGTGTCCTGATCCAGTTAGTGGCGTGGATTGGTTCTTCCTGCCTGTGCTGGTGGAGGTTGGGGGTTGTGCTGCCGCTGGGGTGTTAACACAACTCTCACAAAAGCTTTTGTGTCTTAATTTTCATGCGAGAGATTCAGCACAAAAGAAGATGCCCCCATTTTCCACTGCAGATTGCTGGGGAACACGGTGCAGTTGGGTTTACAGTCAGGTTCTTTTCCTGTTCCCTGCCAGCAGTGGTAAGTCTATAGTGCCAGGAGGGACCAGGTGGCAGTTTGTTCCCGTGGGATTGACTTGGAAGCTCTCTGAGCAAGAGTTAATGTCTTGGTGAGACAAGGCAGTTCTCCTGGGATCGTGTTTCAGGGAATGAATGAGGAATATTGAGCCACAGGGTGTTTTCTGTTTGCATCACACATGTGAAGGAGCTCGTGCACTGTGTTAACAGCAGCTGGTGACCCAGTTCTGTATCACGTAATGCTGAGCCCGGCAGCGGTCCCCCAGTTAGCATGAATTCATTGAGTTCTCTGTTGCGGGAGGCAGTTGCAGCTGAGGGACCCACAACATTAACTCCTCTGTGTCCTGTGGCGAATGCTGAACGCAAAGTCACATTGATGTGGGGGTTTGGGTTGTTTGTTTCATTAACACACTGATTGCTTTGAAGAGCCACAACTAACAACCGTGACCATGACACCCATCCTACTGCAGAGGTTGGAGCTGAGTTCAGAAGAACCAGCCTCCCTGCTGAGAGCAAAACTGTTTATTAAAATGTCCAGCTCCTTTGCAGTCTGGGTGTTCAGAAGGGAGGAAGCTCTGGCTAAGTGAGGTGAATCCATTCATAAATGAGCATTTTGATTCCAGCTCCACATTCCTGTCCTCTCCTTCTGATGTTTGCTGAGAAACCCCCTGCTCTGAGGCTCTTGGAGTTGTAACCGCCACGCAGCAACCTGATACTGACCTGAAAAAAGAACTCGTATACAAACATAGCTCATCGACGTTTAAATACTACCTGGTATTCTTTGATGTCTGTTGACTGTCTGCTTGTAAAGGATTTCTGCTCTCCTGGTGCTGGAAAAAAACAGGATAAAAAGCTTTGAGTGCCAGGAGATGCTCCTCTCCAGAGATACCCACGGTGTGCCCCTAGTGTGGACTTCCAGGCTAAACAGTGCGAGACTGGACAGACCCTCAGGGAATTGGAGGTGGGAGCAGGGGTAGCATTTCAGGGCTGAACAGGTGGCTGTGCTACACTGAGCTGTAGCTGTAGTGTTGATGGTTCAAATACTGTCTCTGAGAAGGCTGACAGGGATGGTGTAGGACTTCTCCCCTAGGACCCGAGTGATGTGTGGGACTGGCCTTTACCTCTGTGAGCTTGTGAGTGCTTGAATTGGGCTGTGCAGCCACTGTTCTCCAAGCCCTTTAGGTTGCAAATTGGCACCAGAAGCAGTTTTGGGTGCCAGGCAGAACTAGCTGGAGAGCAGCTAGTCACAGGCAACCTGTGGTTGATTCTAGGTTGATTTTCAGTAATAAACCCAGATCTCTCTGGTCTGCAATGGATACAGGAATTTCCCTCCAACTTCTGATGCTTCTCAAGAACAAAGTAGGTCTCAATGCCAGAGCATGGGCCTTTGGGAAATCTCCAGGCCCATCTCTCCTAGATCTCTTTTCACTCTGCAATCTAGAAGGTCAGGTGTTACAAACATGTTGTCCCTGGCCCTGTTTCACAGTCATGCAGATCTGGAGCTCAGGGACAGGGATTAGTGGTAGCTTTGGGACAGCTGGGTTAATGGTTGGACTCAGTGAGCTTGAAGGTCTTTTCTAGCCTCAGTAATTCAGTGGTCCAGGACTCATCCATGTTCTCACCTTGCTTATACCAGATGGAGCCTCTTGTATTCTGAGGCTTTTGAAATTCCAAAGATCTGTGCTCAGCAGTGAGAAAGGCTTTGGAAGAAGGAGTGTTGGCAAGGACTGGTCACACTAGGCTGACACCAGTCACAAGGATGTTCCACAGGGTCAGCTCCCTTGGCTGGGGAAAGGTCTGGTATCCAGAGTCTGTGGAGCCCATTGCTACAGAAAGTGGTCCCACAAGCTGTGTGTCCTCTCAGCTTCAAGCACTTCCAGCAGCAGATTTTGTGTGTTGTTGGACATTTTGCTGGGCAACATGTTGAGGCGGTCCAGATGAGTAGCTGTGCTCATTACTGTCCTACAAGCGATGCCCACTGATGCCAGGATCCCAGCAGAAGGCAGGTGTGTTGCCAGCACAGTCACAGTGGAGTGTCTGGAGAGGACCCTGAATTTGAAGAGGCTCATTTGCTGTTCTGGTGCTGAAGGATGTTCTGTAAACATCCATGTTTGGACAAGGGACAGGCCCAGATGGTGATGACTCAAAGGTCAGTTATTGAGGGGGTATTTCAAGGTTTGATTTTTATGACCACAAATCTGATTTGTCTGTGGAAGATCCAGTGGAGGCTGAATTCTGAGAGGTGTCTACTGGTTCTGCTGCCCTTCCCTTAGCTATTGCGACACTGCCCATCATTAACGAACAGAACTTTTTCCTCAGCTACTGTGAGTTCAGCTGAACAACTTAAGGGATTGATCACACATGATGTATTAATCTATCCTGATACTTCCCATCCTGCTGTGTCTTCTAGCTCTTCTCCCTGAGAACCTTTCGTGAAGTATGTTTTACTTTCATTTCTTTATTTTGAGTGGACAGCAGTGCTGCAGGGCTTCTCAGGGGAGATTGTACTGGCCAGGGGGGAAGAAATTGGTTTGAAATCAGTGTTAAGCCTGCTGATAGGAACGATGGAAACCAGCCCCATACAGAGGGTGTCATATCATTACTCTGATTACTGTGAGAGGTTTTACGGTAAAGCCCTCAGCAACCTTCTTTACATTCAATTGTGTATCCTGCAAACCACCCGGCAACCACAGCTTTGCACTTGTACAACTTTGTTCCTACAAAAGACAAGCAAACCAAACACTTCCTTGTTTTGAGTGTTGTCTTCGCTTCAGGGGGGAAAGTAAAGCCTTAAATCACAAAAGCCCCAGACTCTTAGGATCATCACTGGGGCTCTTTGTGGTTAAAGTAAACCGTGAGCTGTGGAACTGACTGAAAGATGGTGGCTCCCCAGGTGTGTGTCTTCAGTTTGTCAGGTACTGGCATCTCTTGTTCCAGGTGAACTGTTATTTACCAATTGCATCGACTCCAGCAGCAACTTCAGCACTAGACCAAAACACAGACTGAAAGAGAAACCAGTAACTGCTTGGTAGGTATTTGGAGATTACATTGACTCTATTTCAGCATTGTCACTGCAGGACTTCCTGCTGGAGCCATAAAATCTTCACTGTGTTCCTTAAAGTTATCACCAGTCGTCACGTTCCAAGCATGGAGAGGTAGTTGGGAAACCAATCACCTTTAGGATTAGAATCCTTCACTAGCTACTGGTTCTGTACGCTGGTTCTGCGTGTGAGCCCCATGGCTTTATCAACAGTGGGAACAATCCCTGGGCTAGACCAGACCTGTTTTTCCTTTTGTTGTGTGAACTCTGCAAGGACTTATGACTCGTTCCATTGGGCCTTGGTTTAGTCTCGATTTCTGCAGCCAGTGTGAGTGGTCTCACATTTGTAAAATGTGCCATCTTACAGGCAAAATAATATTCAATCAAGACCTTCTTTCTCCTGCCCGTGGGCTCCGTGAGGCTCAGACTGCAGGGAGTTTAATCTGTAATCAGGACCCCCTTTCTCCGCACCTTTGGGCTGGGCTGGGCTGGAGAACAGGAAGACTCAGGTAAAACCACATAGGTTGAGGTAAGAGCAGTTTAGCAGGACAGCAGAAGGAGAGGAGCAGTGCTGATAACAACAGTAACTGAAGATGTGAGAAGTGAGCGGTGCACGACGCAATGAACTGCTCACCACCCTGAGCTGGCAGAGTTAACACATACCAATAGATACGGGATCTCATATGGGATCTGATTCCCTCTTGGCTGGTTTGGCTTGGCTGTCCTGGCTGGGCCTCCCTTGAAGGTCTTGTGAAAATTAACCCTTTCCCAGCCAGGCCCAAGCCCACGGGCCCCAGCTGCTCCCCCCTGGTAATTTGATCCATCGCTCTGACTCGGAATCTTTCGTAGTTTGATGGGTAAACCAGGAAGGATCTGGACTGCTGAAACTGTGTGTAGCCTAGAACAGGCCATCCATGATCCTTCTGTGTTAGGGAAGTTGGATTGACCTACCCAGAGTAAATCTCATGTCTGTTAGGGTGTCCTATGGACTGGAGCAGGGCAGACACACTGTTCTAGCCAGAACACCTGGCAGCAGCTCACTGGAGCTTTCTCACCAGAGAAGGTGCCCAAGGGCTTCATCTCCTGCATCCTGACTGGTAATCCCACACAGAGAACACAGATTCCTGCACCTCCAGTGCCTTATTCCCAGATGTTTCACAGGGAATCACAATGGTTAGGGCTGGAAGGGACCTAAAGGGATCAAAATGCCTCTGGCTAGAGCAAGACTGATCTGTGGCTGTGCTGAGCAAGTCCTGATCCCAGGCTGTGCAGCTGCCTGCATCCCCTTCCAGTGCAGCTATCTGGGGTTCCTTAGGTGCTCTATGCCAGCCCCAGGGCAGCTAGGAGTAAGGGACATTGACGCTACCGATATTAGAGACCCTAAATTGACAGCCTGTTCTGAGGGCAGGGGTATTGTGCAACCTTTGTTTTTCTAGTTAAGGAAATACCTGGAGACTTCCTCCTCCTCACAGGGGAAATCAGGAGCTTGAAATGTCTGAGAACTCACCCCCCAACACGAAGTGGCTGGGGCTGGGTCAGGGGAACTTCTTTCTATGAGGCAGTCACTAGCACCAGGAGCCAGGGCTGCCCAGAACCCACCTTTGCAGTGGCAGCTTCAATTTAGGAAGTAAAATGAGTGAAAAGGGCTCTCTCCAGCAGCTTTTCTGTCCCAGTACCTTGCCTCTTCCCATGACCCCAGTCCAAGCCACTTCCATTCATGATCCAAACTTGCCACCTGCTGTCAGGCAGGAGAGTGACGGGCTGCAGCCAGAGCATCCATTACCCAAACAAGAATCACAGCCTGGTGGGGTTGGACGGCATCTCTGAGATCATCCAGTCCAACCTCCCTGCCAGAGCAGGATCCCCTAGAGCAGATCCCACCGGAACGGTGCAGGCAGATCTGGGATGTCTCCAGAGATGGAGATTCCGTGACCTCTGCGGGCAGCAGCTTATTCACCCTGCAAAGACAGCCCTTAAGATCTGGATCCTACAGCTTGAACTCTGCTCCCCAGCACCCTGCGGCGCTGCTCTGCTCACTGGTCAATCTACAGATGGCACGGAGCTGCATGGCCAGAGCCTAGACAACCTTACTGAGCTCCCAAAGCCATGTCAGACCACCAGCACTGCCTGGAAAAGCCCCGACGCAACCAAAACCACTGGACTAGATGATGATGATGGGTTCCAGCCACCTGAACTATCCTCTTCACAACAAGCAGGAGGAATTATTGACTTCTGACCCTCAGGTGCTGCTGCCCAGAGTTCTGTGAAGCAGGCACTTTCAGGGCATGGGGACCCCATGTGTCTGTGGGGAAGCAAAGATCTCTCTCAGTTGGTCCATCCAGGAACCTCCACTCAGGCTGGAACTGACTTAGGCTCTAGGGGATTATCTGACCCTGGCAAGCAGAGCCCTGCCCTGCTTCCCAGGCTGGTCCCAGTGCAGGACCTGCTACTGGGGGGACATACGGGGTTAATGGTTGGATTTGATGATCTTGATCTTTTTCAACCTAAATGATTCTGTGATTCGCTGAGCCCCATCCCAGCACAGCCTCCTTGGATCTGCCTGTCCCAGCCCCAAACCTATCAGCAGGGTGGACACAGGTCCCNGGAGGGAGGGAGGGAAAAAGGAGTTAAAGGAGGGAGGGACGGAGGGATGGAGGGAAAAAGGAGTTAAAGGAGAGAGAGAGGGCCAGGCTGCCATTAGCAGATGTCCAGGGCTGGAAAGTAGGTCACCTATTTCTGCCTGAGGGAGGGAGGGAGGGATCTGCAGACTGACACCACAGCAGGGCACCAACAAAGCCCAGTGACAGAGACAGGACTGAAGCCCTGCCTGGGAAGATGCCTGGCAGAGACCCTACAAGGCCCCCAACCCCTTTGACACCATATTCGTTAAGACCCACTAAAAATGTCACTTTGCCTGCATGTGGGCAGACACAGGTGCCCAAGAGCAGAGAACCATGGACAAAGGCAATGACATTCCAAAATCTTCCATCCTACAAACCCAAGAAAAGCAGAAGTTCTTTTACTACCTGAGGATGGAGCTGTATTTAACCCCAGGTTTTTTTCTCAGCAGCCTTAGGTACCTTATTTAGACCAGAATTCTCCAGGCTAAGTACTAACCCCAGGGATGTCTTTGTGAGTCCTTGAAAGACATAGCCCTGCACACACACCATGGGCTTTGGGGTGCCTGCGGATCCCAGGACAAGGAGGTTTAAATAGTATCCCTCAAGCAAAGCATGAGGTCTCTGCAAGTCATTCCCTATCCTAGAAGTTGGAGCTACATGGGCACCCTTCGTGTTGGTGTGCTTGTTCCATGCTGTGGGGCAGCAGTCACAGGGAGAGAAGAAGAAAAGGGGGCTGGGATGAAGAAACCATCTCTATTTTCCTACAGGTGCAAGAAGGTGATTTCTCCACCTTGTTTTCTTAGCCACCAAAAGACAGAGCAGCTGATTCCAGTTGTCCCTTCGAGCCTTCAGGCAAGGCAACGTCTCTGGGGGACATGATTTAGTGGGCAAAGTGGGGTTGGGTTGACAACTGGACTGGTTGGTCTTGTAGGTCTCTTCCAACCTTAATGATTTGTGATTCAATGAGCAGATGACTTGTCTTTCCTCTCTTCCTTCCTGCCCAGTGGAACAAGGGGGTACAAGGTTGTATAGAGGCAGGGTTTATCCTCTTCTCCCAAGGAACAAGTGACAGGACCAGAGATAATGGCTTCAAGCTGCCCCAGTAGAAGGTTAGGTTGGACAGGAGGAGAAACTTCTTCCTGGAAAGGGCCCTCAGGCCTTGGCACAGGCTGCCTAGGGAGGGAGTTCAATCACCACCTCTGGCTGTGTTTCACAGCCAGGGAGAGCTGGAGCTGAGGGACAGAGTTTAGCGGTGGGTTCGGACAGCTGGGTTCAGAGTTGGACTTGATGAGCTTGGGCGTCTTTTCCAACCTGGATGATTCTATGAGAACCAGTCAGACTCTGTGTTTCAATGTAAATTAAACTTTGTACAAGTTTCGATCCTGTCCAGTTTAGGGGATGATCCAGCCTCTCCTGTGTTGGACTTGAGGAGGAAGAAAGAGAAGGGAGAGAAAAGCACAAAGAAAGATGAACAGCAACTGATGCTTATCCCAGGCACCTACTAAGAGCTCTGTACTCTGGGCTCCAACCCTTCCCTGACTCATCCAGCCTCAGTTCTCTGCTTCCCCCGAAATGTGTGGATTCAGGAGTCACTAGGCAGCTCTCTCCTGGCTGGCTGGGGAGCGACATGTGACATCTGCCCTTTGCTCACCTGGAAAACAGCCAGCTTCTCCTGGGAGAAGGTAATTTCTCTCATTTGTTTTTGCTCTGTGCTGGTTTAATCACCTCAGCTATAAAAAGATACTGTGGGGTTAGGACTGTCATTAGCCCCCAGTGGTCATGTGGCCATGCAGGCCATTAGCACTGCTCTGGAACCCGGTGTCACAGCTGTTCTACTTGGGGAATCACAGAACAAACCCATCACCTGCCACTCAAAGGGAAAAGCAACAGAAAAAGTCCCTGGTGCTGGATCTGTGTTCGATTACTCACTGCACAGCTCTCTCTGCCCACCTCCTCTTCCCTAATTATTAGTGTTCCATAGCAAAAGCATTTAATTGCTTGAAATGAGATTAAAATGCCACAACCTAGAGCCCTGAAATCCTGCCGCTCAGCTACTCTGTGAGCTCTGAGGTAGCAAAAATCCCCAGGAGGGCCTGAGCAGCTTCACACCCAAATCCTAATGCAGGAGCCCTGTGCTGTGTCCTGGGAACTCAGGAACTCTGCTTGGCCAGCATCCTCAGTCCCAGGGACACAGCCAGGACACTGGGCTCCTCACAGCTCCCAGTCCCTGTCTCTGTTTTCTTTTGAAGCTCAGCCAGAGGGAAAAGAAATGGAGGTTGTTGCTTCTTATACATAGCAGTCCAGGCATTGGCCAGTGAAGCAAGGCTGCAGAGCACCCAGCTCCCATATTAATGCTGTAGGTTCTTTCCTTTCCAGCTTCCTTCACCTTGCCAACCTCGAGTTTATCATTCAGCCTCAGTGCCTCAGGGATCTGCTCACGGCTGCCCCCTGCCCCAAGCTGCCGCCTTCTACCCCCTGGCCAATACCTTCTCCAGCAGGAGCAGCCCAGAGCTGCCCCGTTTTGCTGATCTGGGATTCACTCAGTGATTTGCCAGTCCCGCTGGCAGACCTTGCCTTCCTCCACATTCCTCTGAGAAAATCCAAGAACCAGCCCACTGAGAGGGATGGGGGTGGTTAGACAGACTAGTTGTCCTCTGGGGCCACCCAGCAGGCTCGCACAGCCCAGCAGGCTGCACGCTGTGTCCACACAGTCCATTTCTCTCGCCCATCCTCGAGGCCAACAAGGTCTGGTTGCTTTTTCCTCCCCAGGGACACACTGTGACTGCTAGAGCTGGGCAAGCAGAACTAGGTGGGTCGATACCAAAGTTCTCCCCATGCCTGTACTCTTTCCAACAGGGCCATGGGGTTGGTGCGAAGGTCTCATTCCCACTCTCTAGCAGCTTTGCTTTAGAGATGCTAGTAGGATCAGAGCTGGAAATGAGATTAGAAAACTGAATTTTAACATTTTGTTTCAACTAACTGGATTAACTGGTGAGTTTGGTAGGGCCAAACCATGGAGCCATTGTTCAGAAACACTCCATCCCTCTCCTTAAATCTACTTAGTTTTCATAATTTTAATAAGATGCTGGGCCGAATGCTAAGTCATTAACATTCTTTGAAGGGCTTTGCTCTTTCCTGAGCTCTGAGTGGAATAAAGAGTTTGGTGATCGCTATCAGAGGTGTTTGTGTCTCACTCTACAAGTACTCAGAGTCAGCCCAACTGGGCTTGCACCCAGCACTTGCTTGGTGCAAAGTGCCTAACAGACCCTATTCTAGATCTGCTTCCCCAGGGTAACTGCTCAGTACTCAGAGGAGTTACCTACAGCCAGATTAAACCTGGTTTAGACTGTGGCTTCATTGTGTGCCCAAGGGGATCAAACATCCCCAAGGGGTGACAGAACTGCTGGATCATAGCAGCTTCAAGCAATGGCACATATGCAGGGGGTTCACCAGTACCACCAGCTTCAGGAGGTGGTACCAGAGCCCTGGTCCAGGCTGCCCGGAGATGCTGTGGATCTCCTGCTCTGGAGACATCCCAGACCCGCCTGGCCTGTTGCCATGAGATCTGCTGTGGGGGATCCTGCTCTGGCAGGGAGGTTGGACTTTCCTTCCAACCCAAGTCCCTTCCAACCCCACCAGTCTGGGACTCCGTGGTTCCATGATTTCACGGATTATTTTGACAATAAGCTTTGTTGTTGATGTTTTACATCTTAGTAAATAAATACGCTTGCATGAAGGAGGCAAAAAACAGGCTCAACACTCAGAGACCCAACTGCGCAACCCCCTGGATCAGCAAATATCAGCCCCTCTGCTATGAGGACGGGCTGAGGGACTTGGACCTGTTCAGTCTGGAGAGGAGATGTCCTCTGGGAGGACCTTATAGTGACCTTCCAGTCCCTGAAGGGGCTCCAGGAAGGCTGAAGAGCAACCTTTTATAAGGAGCTCTAGTGATAGGACCAGGAGGAAGGTTTCAAACTAGAAGGGAGTAGGTTTAGATGAGATCTGGGGAAGAAACCCCTCCCTGTGAGGGTGCTGAGGCCCTGGAACAGGTTGCCCAGGGAGGTTGTGGCTGCTCCATCTCTGGCAGTGTCCAAGGCCAGGTTGGATGGGGCTCTGGGCAACCTGGTCTGGTAAGACGTGTCGCTGCCCATGGCAGGGGGGGAGCTCTGAGCTCCCTTCCAACCCAACCCAGTTCATGTTGTCACCACGAGTTTGTGAGATGTTAAGATCTCAACTGCTGCAGGTCTGTGAACTTTTCCAGGCAGATGAGATGGCCAATGTCTCTGAGCTACAGCCAACAATCTCTACCTGGTAGGATCTGCCCTGGGCCATGCCAGGGGGACTCAGTGATCTTTTCCAAGGTGGCTGATTCTGTGAAATCAGGCCAAAGCCTGCCAAAACCAGACCACTGCTGACGAGGGTTGGCTATGTTATGGTGGTTCCCTGCCCCCCGGCCAAGGTGCCACCATGACATGGCACTCATCCTCCTCACTCTGGGCTCTGCGGGAATCGAACCAGGGAACTTCATCCCGCCCAGCCAGCGCTCCACACCTCCAAGCAGCCCCTCCCTTCTCAGGGAGCCCCTTCCCGCCCCTGCCCCCCACCCCTTGTTGTCAGGCAGTTTGGCGCCCGCGGGGCGTGTCCCCGCACGCTGGCCAATGGTAGGAGGCTGGTCGAGACGGACCCCGCAGGGTCCTCCCGGCCCTCCCGCCACGGCCTCCTGCCGCGTCCGAGAACCGCAGCTGGCGATTGGGCGGGAAGGGTTTATTTTTAAAAGGCAGCTGCTCGTTCTATTGGGCGAGGGAAGCGCCTGTCTGCGTGACGAGTCCCTGTTGCCAGGGAAGCGGGAAGTGCCCGCCCCATGCGCTGATTGGCCAAGGGGAAAACGAGAGCCCGCCCTCACCCCCGTTCGACCCCGTCGCAGTCGAGTAGCCGAGTGACTGACATTCGCCAAACTGCCAATCAGAAGCCGACCTCTGCGCACCTCCCAATAGGAGGGAGCTTTGTGGGGCAGGGGGCGGTACCGGGGCGGTGTGATTGGCAGGCGGGGCGGAGGGAGAGGAGGGCTCGGAGGAGCTGCTATGTCCGCCATCTTGGCACAGCAGTGATGGTGGCAAGCGGCGGTTCTCCCGCCTGAGCGGAGGCAGCGCGGGGCCTGCGTTGGGGCTACGGTACGTGGGAGGCGCGGGGGGAGATTCCTGTGGGGCGGCATTGGCGGCTTTTCGGGCCTGGTGCCCGCTCCCTTCCGCGCAGGGGTTCCGGGGCGCTCCTCGGACCGGGCCAGGGCCTGGCGGTGTGTCTGGGGCCTGGCGGGCGCGGTGCTCCCCGCACACGTACCAGCGGGTCCGACGGAGCTAAAGTGCCCAGGGGCGGGGCGCGGCGGGCGGGCCTGGGAAGTGCTGGAGGGGTAGGAGCCCTGCCTGCCTGCGGTTCAGGCGTTGGAGCTTTCGGCGGCTGCCGCCAAGGAGTTTACTAATCCCCTGGGCGGGGTGGCCGCGGCCGTTCCAGGGCGGGCTTGGGAGCGGAGCAGAGCTGGCCTGGTTGGGGCTGCGCCCCGCGGAGTAGAGGGGCTGTGCCTGCCGGGGTTATTGCGGGGGAAGCCGTGCCCTGTGCTCGCTGCCTCTTCGGCACCGCCTATGCTGAGGGTGGGACTCCCAAAACTTTATTCTGGCTGCGCTCTTACCTCTCGGTAATAAAGCAGATAAACCTTGCTGATAGCTGATCTTGTACTCGCTTTCCTTAGGTTTCTCGATATTCTTTTGCGTCTTTTGTAATGCTGTGTTTTTTGTTAATTGTTTGTGCGTTGTTTGCTTGTTTTTTTTAACAGGGGCAGCCTCTTTCAGTCAGGCACCGGTGTTCGATAGGATTTAACTGTTGTTAAGCGCTTCTGGCAAAAAAATGGCTTTGAGCCTGCTGTTTCTTTTGGGTTTGTTTTTCTTTAGTCGCTAAGAACTTGTCAGAGACGGGAGTGATGTTGTAGTCTCGTATCTTGTACGACGTAGATACACCTGGGGCTACCCAGAGATATCTCTGTCAGGGTGTACTTAAGTTGGAGCAGCGGGACACTCAGAGTAGGTGCGAAGCTGTTTTGAAAAAGTATTCTGAGTACAGAGAATGCAGGAGTGGGTGGATGTTAGGAAGTGTTCCTTGAGACGTGCTGGCAGCTTAAAAATGAAAGGTTCTGTTACTGCTGGTGATGCTAATTAGGTTTAAAATCTAAAAGCGGGGCATGTGTTTGCTTTGTATCCGTGTTTTGGTTTTTATGTTGTTTTTATTTTTTAACTGATTAAGCTGGCCTAAAATTTCCAGGTAGCAGTTCCATGCAGTTTGTAAACTGCATAAATACACGTGCTGGATTTTCTTTTGCATGCTGGATTTTCTTTTGCTTTCTGGAATGTTTAAAGATCCAAGTCTCTCCATTTCAGTGTTCCATATAGATTACTGCTAATATTTGAACTGTAATGTTTACTTTGAATGCAACATAGATTCTTCAGTAAGTCTGTGATTCCTTAGCTCTGTGCTATTTATAATTTTAGTAGTGAGGCATGGACTAGCTGTAGCTTGAAAGAGACTTTATTATGCAAGCATAAAAGAACACTACAGAATTATCTTCCTAATATGTAACTTGTTAATGAGACTTAATGCGAACGCAGTGTCCAAGTGGCATGTTTATTTCTTGACAGTTTGTAGCTCCTGTACTACTTGCTTAAGGTTACTTGATTTATTTCTTCCATCTGTGAAACTGTTTTCTGTGTGAGAAGCAGTACTGACTCCTTCACTTTGTTATGGAAGGAATTTATCTTCTAATGCTTGTAGAAAGTTTTGTTTTGGCCGGGAGACCTGCTGAGGAAGCTTGTTTAGAGTGAACATAAGGAAAACAAGTGAATTTTTAACCTATGGCTTTCATTTCAGTGAAGCAGCCTGTTTAACAGGAGTATCTGCCTTTAGAATGCCTCTGCAAGTGAGATTTAGATGTCACTGGATTCTTTTAAATATAAATCAACTGCCCATTATTATTCCTTTATGGAATTAAAGGTACCAAATAATTAGTGTGTCTTTTGACAACGCTGTCTGCAAACTGTTCACTCTTCTTCTGTTGACTTGCTAAAGTGAGAAAGTTCTCTTCAGAACCCTTCTCTTCTGCATGTAATAGAGGGGTTGTTGTACTGACCAACCAAAGGATCAGATTACATTCAAAGAGCAAAGTTTGAGTGAATTAATACAACTAAATCTCAATTTAGCAGTATTAAAGCAGAAAACCCATGAACTGATGTATGTGATTTTAGCATTAACAGATGGTTAGAATGAACTCCATCGTTTTGACTCAACAGCTTGCTTCTGTACTAAGCTTAAAATGCCCCTGGTCTGAAATGCTGAAGAGCTGGCTCAAGACAACCGTTACGAGCTTGAAACTGAAGTGACTAGTGCTCTGAAGAGCTCTCTGGTTCGCTCTTCATTTCCATTGGGATACACCTTTGTCCAGGTGCCCTCAAGTGTTTACTTAACTTTTGCAGTTAGTTAAGCTCTCTCTCTATTGGTGTATTGAGATAAGACATCTTCTAACTTCCATCTTCTAACGAGCTACATGGTTGTAGATAGGAGGCTTGTGTGTTCACTTAGTCATGGTCTATGGAAGTTATGACAGAAAGCATGATGTAGCTGCTAGGACAGGAAAGATCACAGCATAGTGATCTGCTTCTGTACTAAAGTAGGATATCATAAGCATGTTGACTACCATGTAGATCAGGCTCTCTTGATAGCACCTTTATCTGTAACCCTTAAGAGTGCTGTGTACTGTTATTTCATATACTAGTTCTAGGAATAGTTTGTTACTGTTGAAGTAGATACTACATCCAAATTGTAGAAGACCAGATGTCTCATGGCATTATCCTAAGAGCGAGATATGGAGCCATTGCTTTTGGCAAAACTTTCCACAGTAATCAAACAAGCAGTTTTCTTACTTGACTCATTTAGTCAAGTTGGAAGAAGGCAGCAAAGAACTTGGGGAAACTATTTAGTGATCACTTTTGATCCTGATGTTTTTGGGGTAGGGGGTCAAGCCCAAAAGACAATTCAGAAAATGGGCAGAGAATGTGAGCATAATGTTGAAGGTTTTGCACAGCATGTTTAACTGTTCTTGGTGTGTGTTAGAGTGCCAGCATCTGTTGTAGAAACCATATGCTACTAAGTAACTGAAGTGAAATGTTTTTGTACTCTTGGATGTTACATTTAGCACTGTAGCTAGTTTGGGACCCTTCTCAGGAAGTGGGACAGACTGAACGGATAGGATTGGGAAGACACTTAGTATGAGCTGTTAACAGCTTGCTTGTTTACGGAACAGTTCTTCACACAATATAGGGAAAACTGTTTCTATAAAGTGCAGGGTTCTTTGTGACCTTTGTTTATCTAGTAATTTCCATGGTGCCAAGAAATGTAGTCGTAGTGGTCTATATGAAACTGAGTGAAAAAGCTCCTAGCTAACCCTTTGACCTTTCACTGTTGCTCTGAATTGTTATCCCCTAATCTCTTTAAACAAGCATATGTTTTCTTCTGTGGGACTTAAAAACTTGGAGTGCTCAGTGGCAGAACCTCTGCTGTGTGTCACATACCTGTAGTGGAAAAGAGCACTGAAAGGACTTCGGCATACAGCTGTGTGGAACTGTGATGCTGTAGTATGATCTGCTAAACTGGTGGTCCATGGTGTTAGGCATCTTGGCAAAGTGTTGAAGAAGAGCACCTGTGGAATGGGAAGTGAGGATTTGGTTAAAGACATGAAGGAAGGGAGAACTGAGTGAAACCGTGTTTGTGTACACACAGGCAGAAACTATGCATAGGATCACCTGAAGGTTAGGCTCCTTAAAGGGGAAGGAGTTTTGAGAACCTGTCTGTTTCATTTTGAATCAAATCATTCTAACTAAGTATCTAAGTATTTATGCGCAGGCTCAAGTTGTGCATCTGCAAGGAGATGAGGAACATGACCTAGTCATCTCCATCAGTGTCCGCTGTGACTGTAGGTCAGCTCTTGTCACTTGTGCCAAAAGACGCTCTTTAAATGTGCAGAAACCTCTAAAACCTTTTTATGATGACCAAGCGTGTCCTGGGTGAGGCTTGTGAAAGGGCTGTGTGCCTTCCAGTTTGATAAAGCATGGTTGGGATTAAGGATGGAAACTTACTGGTGACTTGTTTTTCAGTTTATACTAAAGTAATTCTCATTGTTAGCTGTGTCAGACCTCTGATCCCTTCAGTGGTCTGATATAAAATAAGATTCTGTTTTGCAAATATAACTTGTGTTAGAGGGTTTTGGAAGGAATATCGTTATTTCCCAAGCCAGCTTTCTGTACATAGTTGTTATGCCTCTCTAGAAGAGCTAAGCACAAGACCGTTGTCTTCAGCAAGATGATGTTTGTTTCTCACTGGTGGTAGTATGGTTAGATAAATAAAAAGCAAGTTAATAATTCAAGTGGTTTTTTGTAGGGTGGCTGTAGGCAATGCTAGTACAGATCTGATTACTTTTTTTAGTTGTACTGTAACTGTTTTCAAGTGGCTGAGTTAGAGCAGAACATAAGTCAGTAACATCTAAAGTATTAAGGTGTCTTTGGATGTCACCTCTTCCAGAAAAAAATAAGTGGTTGATGACACTTGTTTACATGACATCTCAAGGATGGCAAGTCTGGAGTCTGCTAGAACACTGCTGGAGTGGTGGCAGGAACAGATTTACCTGTGGACAGGTGGGGTTCCCACTGCTGATGGAAGTGGCTTGCATTTCCAGTAAATCAGTTTCTATTTCACGGTGATAACAGGTCAGTTGCATTGCTCTAGATGGAAGTCCATCTGAAAAGTGCAACAGCCTAGGGGCCGTATTCCCATCTTCTGTGTTTGTCTTTCTGTGTTTGAACTGGCTGTTAGGCAGGAGGAGTTTGTCCCTTCTGGTGGCAGTTCTGAGGGATAAGAATATTTTGGTGTCTCTTTCCTGCCTGTGAGTGACAGCTGGGGATGTTGGGCTGAAGTAGCTATGAAGTCAGTTCTTCCTTTGGGCTGTGACAAGGAAGCAGTCATTAAAGGATCTCTGTGTGTGTACTTGATGATAATGGGCTCATTATTACAGCTTCAAGACACCTTTAGTGGCAGAAAGATGTTTTTATTCTGCACATTGTGTTTACATGGGTTAGTGACAGTTCCAAAGAAACTTTGTAGCCAAGGTAAAAAACTAAACTTGTCTTTTCTTGTTGCTTTGTCTTGGCTGTGGTGATCAGTGCACTGTTCTTTTGCTTGAAAGAAGGGAAATGGAAGAGATCTGAAGACTACTTAGACCAACCATCACCAACTACTGGATTTCTCTAAGTCCACTGTACAGCTTCTTGAGGTCTGCTAAGTTGTATGAAAAGTTAATTGCTGTCATGGCTGTGAGTTGATAATAGCATTCAGTGCTTAATTTTAATATTAGATGCTTGTAAAACATTTTACAGGTCCTTTTGACATTACTGAGTCCTTTCTTTGCTCTACGAGTGTTATGGGATGTCTTTCCCCATTGAAAAGGGATCTACTTTGCCATGAGAGTATGAAAGCAGTGTCTGTAGTTCTTGTAGCTTTACTGTTTTCTTGGGCTGAGGCTCTCTTCTAGAGTCACTGGTAATCCAAAAGCTTATAAATTTTGCTGTGATACCAGTAGTACTGTGTGATACGAGACTAAATTTGCAACTCATTATAAATGTTGGATTGGTTTTATTTCTCAGTTCCCAGGCACAGTTGTCTTATTAATATATGCTTTCACTCATAAATGGGGATGCACTCTTTTCCTGTGGTTGGCTTTTCCAGCATGCTCTCCTGCTCAATCTAGGTAACATTTATTTATTTTGAGAGCTGAAAACCCTATCCCTGACATGGCTGAACTGAGTACCAGCCACAACTGGCTTGGATGCTCTGCTTCAAAAATGCAGGTTATAAATGCAGATAAATCCCTGCCCTCCCCAGTTACTGAATAGGAATTTAGTTGCCTAGGTTGGAATTAGAGAGATGGGATATTGATGCAGACCAAAACAAAATTCTGAATCCTGCTACATACATAGGTGTCTGTGAGAAAAGATTTATGGGCTGAAAACCCCACAGGTTGTTGGATGGCTTTTTCACATAGGAAACACCTGTGGGTGACTGCAGTCCTTCTCATTATAGGAACCAGCTTGCTTTTAGGGCATAACAGAAAGCAGTGATGTTAAAGGTTCTACAACAGCTTTTCTCTGTAATACGCTGGCTCAATCCTCCTATTTTCTGGACTCGGGAATTCTGTTGTTTTACTTGCAAACCTCAAAAATAACATGTCATAAGATGCTGAAGACTAGACTATGGTAGGGCTGTTCTTTTTCTCATATTGAAGCCAAGAATGAAACTCTTAGTAGATACAATAGAAAATATGTAGCTGTGATGCTGATCTCATCCTAATGGGAGGGCTCAGAGATTATTCAAATGTCTATTTTTATTTTATTGGAGTTTTGTGAAGATTAAGATCTTCTCTGGAAAGGTGAATTGGTAACTATGGTGTTACATAGTGGAACTACCAAGCAGCAGGCTGGAAGTGAGAATGGTAAATGCATTTTTACTGTTAAGTTGGTCTGTAGAGAGAACAAATTACCTCTGTTTTTTAGTATAGGTAAAGCTACAAGCAACAGCCAATGAATCCGTCCTCTCAAAACTAAAAGCAAACTGGGAGTAGAGAAAAATGGAAAGTTAATTTTTTTTAATTGCAGTTCAACCAGTTTTGTTTCTAGATGTTAAAACATGTACAACCAAGGCAATTTCTGTGTGTCTTACTGCACTGGTAACTTTACCTAATGGGATGGTAAGAAGATCTGAGAAAAATCTATGTAGAACCTTAAGTGTTACTTAAAAGGGTGTAAAGCTTAAATTCAGATCTTAAGTAAATTGGCTTCTAAGTTTCTGCTCAACAGGGCTTTGCTTTTTAGGACTGTATCACATAATGCTGTTAAATACCATTTGAAGTTCTGAAGCAACATTTTAAATGTCTTTTTTTTCTTGGAAACCTCTTCAAATTGTTGAGGAGGTGCACAACATCTCAATGTGGTTTTCAGTAACTGTCAAACTCCAAAGCAGCATTGTATCCCTGAACTACAGCCTCTGGCTTCAACAGCTTTGTAAGACTGTGTGTGAGTACGTATTAGTGCACTTCTGATGTTGCACAGATGATAATCATCTCAGAGTACAGATTTAGAATATGAAAATCTTTCTCTTAAGAAAAGCTATGAAGTCTTTTGAGGTATATTTACTGCATAGTTTGCCACTTGCAGCTGTGGTAAAGTTCTGAGAGACCCTGTTGAGACAAACGTACTCTTGTGACGATCCATGGAGAAACATTGAGACAGAGCTTGAAAAAATGTTATTCTGGAGATGACAGAAAATAGATTGGGTTTGGCATTTTTGATATGAAGCAGGTTTTTTCTTCATAACTAGGTTGTGTGTTGCAGTTGGAAGAAGGTGACTTACGTTGTCAATCCTGATTTTTCTGGTGTTGTCTATCAAAATATATGGATCTGGAACTCTTCTTCAGTGAGAAACTCTTAATTCTGTTCAGTGGAGGCACCAGGGGCATCTGTGTGTGCATGGTTTGTGAAAGCTCAGTATGGTGAAACACAGATTACTGGAGTGATTTCCTCCAAAATATAAATTGCCCGAGGTGTTTGGGATGAGAAAACATTAGCTTTATAGCTGCTTCAAATTCTTAAATGCAGAATGCTTTCTCTGTGATATTTCAGTATTTTGCTGTTTTTCTAATTTCTCTTCCTGAACTTGCTTTTGCTTGTATACGAATAAAAATTGTTTTAATTCATTAAACCTAGCTAGGTGAGAGTTGGTGGAATCTTACTAAGTGCAGTAAAAAACTGTGCTTAGTGCTCTAAGCAGAGTCTCTTTAAAAAGTAAATCTAGTCCTACCTGTATCTGTAGTTTCACTATGTTTAAATTACATAGGGCAGGGACTTTCCAGTCCCTTGTGCTTGGGCAGGGGGAACTTTAGATTTCTGTGTTATTGTTCTAATCTTTCAGTGGTAAGGTTACCCAACTCTGTGCATTTGGCACTTAATTTGTATTCCTATATATATTAAAATATTTTGCTTTTCTAACTGCTTCACTTCATCCCTAGGATTTCGGCAGAGATGGGGAAAGAGATGTACAGGCTATATTCCCAGATATGCAGAGTGTGTTCTGTAAAGGAAAGGAGAGTGTTCCTTTTGATTTAAAGGTTCAGCTAAAGTTGTGACACCGGCACTAAGTGCAGATACCAACATTTACTAAGCAAGTATGATAAAGCATCATTGCTTCTCTTGTAGCCAAGTACTGCTGTATGTTATTTCTTTTGTTTGGCATTGAAAGAACTTTTCTGCCCTCGTCCTAGAGGTTGTAATTGTAAATATGAAATTTTCGAGACTGTAGAAATAAATAGATGCAGCTTAAGCATTTGGTAAGTTAGTTTCCCCAAGAGTAAATCAGAAGATACATTTTAACCGCCTTAAGTTAAAGATTAAAAGATGAAATATCTTTTAGGTCTTCTTTTCATACTGTTAGATCTGCATGCTCTTCAAAGAGTGTTTGGGATTCCAACTTTGTCTGAAGGGCAAACCATGCTTGAGGTGGTGTCATGTGAGGGGAGTGTTAATCCCTGTGTGTGCACAGGGTGGGTTGATCAGCTCTGTCAGGTTTTGCAGGATATGGCAGAACAGAAATCACACTTAGGACATCAAGAACTGTGACCCTAATTAAAAGGGGAGTCCTGGATGACTTGAAAATGTACAGCTATCGAAACTTATTTATTAGTTCTATAAACCTTAGTCTGAAGAAAAGCAGGAAGATAATCTTGGTCAAGCCTTTAGCTAGTGCAGTTAAGGTAACATGCAATGAAAATGCAGGATACCTGAACAACAGGTTCAGAGAACTTGTAATGAAAGTGAAGAGTCAAGCAAGAAATACCAAGCAGCTTTGGATTTAATTTTGAGGTTGCTGTCTTAATGCATGAGTCCACTTGAATTCTGGCAGCAGCTGTAGCAAAACATTGGCAGGCTCCTAGAGGCTGCTGACTTACTTTCTGAACTGGGAGTAGTCTTAGTAATCTTTTAATGATCAGAGATTTTGCATTAAAATGCTGGTAACATATGTAAATGCACTGTTCCTACAGAAAGAACACACTGGTGTCCTGGTAGGAAGTTGCTGAAGTAAGCAGCTTTCTTCTACCTCCATATATTTTCATGTCCTTCAAAATTTGATTTGTGTCCAAATTTCAAGGTCTCATCAGCAAGGTGAAAAGGAAGATGAACTTGTTTATCTGAGCAGTTAAAGTCTACTCAGGGAAAATGGGTATGTTTACATGATTCAGTGCTTTGCTTAGAAATGTCCAAGCCAGTTCTGCATGTAGAATAAATGCTGAAGAAAAATAAACCTTTGCTAAAATTCACACACCTGACCTTATGTCTCCCGAAGTTCCAAGATTTTCTTTAAGCTTATCTTTCAATCACAGAATTGCTGAGGCTGGAAAAGACCTCTAAAGATCATCAAGTCCAGACTACAACCTAACATTACCACAATCAGCTAGGTAAGAACCCCATGAGTTTACTCTAGGCTAAACAACCTCAACACCCTCAGCCTCTCATCAGACTTTCCTTCCAGTCTCTTCTCCAGTCTTATCGCTCCTCTGGAGCTGTTTCAGCCCCTTGATCTCTTTCTTGAAGTAAGGGTTGCAGAACTGCTCCCAGTACTCGGGGGGAGGTCTCACCAGTGCCTGTTACAAGGGGAGAATGGCGTCCCTTGTCCTGCTGGCCACACTATTGCGGATACAAGCCAGGATGCCGTTTGCCTGTGGTGCCACCTGGACGTTCTGCAGGCTCCTATTCAGCCAGTTGTCAACCAGTACTCCCGGGTCCTTCTCTGACAGGCTGCTTTCTGGCCACTCATCCCCCAGTCTGTAGCTGCAGGGGGTTATTGTGGCCAAAATGTAGGACCCTGCCCTTGGCCCTGTTAAACCTCATCCTGTTGGCCTCTGCCCAAGCCTGTACAGGTTTCTCTGCAGCATTCTCCTCCTCCTCTCCAGCAGATTGACACTTCCCCTCAACTTGGTGTCACCTGCAGATAGGGTCAGGGTAGATTCGATCTCCTCATCCAGGTCATTAGTAAAGATGTTGAGTAGAACTGGATCCAGTACTGATCTCTGGGGGACACCACTGCTCACTGGATACCATACAGACCACTCTCTGTGCCCGGTCATTCAGCCAGATTTTAAAGTTAATTTTTAAAACTTTTATATTTCTTATTTTTAACTTTTTAAATCTTCAGACAGGAAATTAAAAGGGTCCTGCTGAAGCAGTCAATCAGCATTGCTGATTTCTTCATTTCCGGAGTAGTACAGGCGTTCAAGATTTGCTTACACTTGCAGGTTATCAGGTGATTGAGAAAACAGTAGAACAGATGTTGAATTGGTTGAATTTAACCTTTTGGATCTGGTTTTTATTTATTTGCACATTGATGAGAGCTTTCTGTTTGCAGTCCTGCAGCAGGCCTGAGGTGCTCTAATTTGGGGCCAAGTTGGAAGACAAAAATCACAGTTGTCCCATCCCTTATTGTGTATTCTCTTGTGCTTGGCTTTGCTGACCCCGGTGATCATGGAGCCTATGAGCTGTTTCAATATGTGGACTTGGCAGAAAAACTCCTCCCTTCTTGCCCCAACTGCATTTGTAATCTCCTGAAGTACATTTTTCACTTGGAAGTTATTTGACAGGAGTAAGACCAGTGTCAGGGAGCCAACAGAGGGACTGACTGCACAGCAAGGGGTGGTGTGGAGCTTCTGCACATAGGCCAGCTAAGCATCACATAGCACTGAGTTGACCTGGTAGGATTTCAGTCCTGGTCCTGCTCAACAACAGGTTAATTCTCTTCTTGTTTTAAGGAAAGAAGTCATATGGGTTTTCCTTTATCCATACTGCAGCCTCTTTCAATACCTAATCAGTGCTCTGGAGGGGAACTGTCTGAGCCAATAAGCCTTCCCTGCTGCAGTGTGGAAGTTTGACTGTAAGCTCTCTACTCTTTTAGATTCTGAAAAAGTTCTGGCTGACCAGCAGGATTTAGGTGAAACACTCTTCCCAGGATAAGCAGCTCAGAAGCTGTGACCATTCTGGTGCTAGACAATGGTAATACTGAATTTTTTGACTCAAACAGAAAGGGGAATAGAGAATCATTGGAATGACATACTTGTAAGGGGACTAATAGTGGTTTTCATTTGGGTAGTTTTACTGGCAATTACGGTACCTGTGGATGGCATGTTAAGAATTATGAACTCCTCTGAATAAACTCTTTTGAAAGAGCTCTAAGCTAAGAAGGCTTCTGATTTTGCTTCCATGTGACATAATTGAGGAAGTGACTTTCTGTCCCTTCCTGGAACTCTGCTTGGAAGCATAGGTGTGCATTCTCAATGCGGCAGTGATAACCTCGGAAATATTAGTAAAGCTTGTTTACGTTTTCTGGTCTACTTAGTCCAAGGGACTGGCAAATCTGTCAGACACGTAGACTTGAAGGTCTATGGATGAAAACCACACATGGCCTTTGAAAGTATTGTGGTCAGTGTATGTGTATGCTAGTTACTGAAATAGCCTCCTTAGCCAAAAACAAGTTTTGTGGTTGTGTGTGTTAAGGTTTAGAGTATTGGTGCTATTGTGACTAAAAGGCTTTTGTTTCCAGAATTGTTGGATATGAGAACATCGTGGTATTTGAAACCACAGAACTTACTAGCCCTAACAAAGATTAAAAAAACGCTTAATCCCAGCTGATTATTTAACTGGAATGCCAAGTAAGTCTTTTAGTTCAAGAGGAATTTATTTGTAGTGTGTCTTTAGGTTGATAGAGGCAATCTGTTAATTATACCATCTGCAAAGAACAAGTAAAGGCTTTGAAGACACAGCCTTTTGCATGAAGGTGTAAAGTTAAATTATTCTGCTCTGTGGCAGGATACTTGAAGTGCTTCTGAGGTATATGGTTTGAGTTAGGTCTGCTTAGCTGAAGACAAACTGAAAGCACTTTTTCAGTCAAATAGTAGAGTCTCACTGACATGATTTAATGAGCATGCTGCTGTATTTGTTATCCTCCTTCCTTTTTAGTACTTCTCAATTTTTTCCATGAACAGTCTTGCCCATGTTTACCAAAGAAACAGAAGTCCCCTGACTGTTGGAGAGGGTGAACCTTTATTAGAAATTGGTCTTATAACTTCTAAAAACAGCTGCATCAGGAATAGAATCAGCTGATGGGATGCTTTTTCCTTCCTGCTTGGTGTTGACAAAAGTACAGTCAAGTAAGTCTCACTGTGAAGTCACCCATGGATATCTAATTAAGCTCTTTAGCATCACTTTGCTTTACACTGTAAGAATTCATCTAACAAAAGCAGAGATTGTCCTAAAGATGACTATTAGGAGACTGAATGCTGGTTAAGTCTGTATGTGAATTGTTAAACTGATCTCAGCTGGTTGAATTGCTTATATAGGCCAAAATAACTGGTGTTCTGAATGCCTGTACATTTATTTCCATGCAGGTTTGTTGAGAAATCGAATGGTAACATAACAAGAGTAGTTCTGAGGCTAGAAAAGTGCAACAAACATCTCTAGTAATTATATTTCAGATCCTTCAGATCTGAAGATGTTATCTGATATAAAATTGTTCATAGCATATATAAAAAGAGTAAAATCTGGATTCATGTTAGATTTGATAGCCAAGTGCAGATTATAAAGGTAGCTGTGTTTCATTGAGGCAGTGAAGTGTCTTCCTTTGGCTGCTAAAAGTGGGATGTTTAATAAAGTTGATTTCAAAATAAAGTGCTTCATGTGATAAGCTGCTTTTGAATTTATTCTCAGAGGACTTTCCTACCTATCCAGTTGTTTTTTTCTCTGGTTCATGTCTTATTCCCTGCAAAGCAATGCTTAGTGTTCATGCAGTTGTTGGGCTGTTAAACAGAACCTATTAACAGTATAAAATTTTTTTTTGTCGTTGTAGGAAGAAATCTGCTTCATCTAATTCAGTCCTAATTCAGTCCTGCTAATCTACTAATACTGTAGATTGAAAGATTTTTTGCTGTTACCAGGATAACCTGTAATGGGCAAGGAGCCTGAGAGAATACAAATCGTTCTGTTTTTTTAATTTTTAAAAAAACCTTTTGTGTTCAACAGGTAAGAAACTATTAAACTTCACCTACAGCAGTAGATTTAGCTTCTGTCTCTGTAATACCTTATCATAAATTCTGAGTGGTTCCTGAATGCTTAAATTTTTCATGTCCCTGGAGTCCACTGAGGGCTAAATATACATCATTTCTGTAGGTTCACCCAGCCTTCAAAGCTGATTTTCCTTCTGCAGTTCAGACTTTGTGGCCATTCCTTCCTTTTCCTTGCAGAAATTTTTCTGACTGCTTTCTAACTGGCTGTTTCTAACTTCTGTATTTTAACCCACCCTGCTGCTGTTGCACTTTCTGTACCCTGCTTTGGTCTTTTGATGAGAATCAAGGGTTATTAGACACACTGTCGTGGTTATTTGTTTTGCAGGGAATGTGTTTTAAAGTGCTTTTGGTTTTGTGCCAGAAGGTGTATCTGCTGCCCTGTCTCCAATTATTTGGAAGAGTTTCAAAGCAAATCTGTTCATGAACTGACATATATTAGGTGTGAATAGGTTATTATGCTGAAGTATGGTAATACTCTGCAACTGAATTTGTGGTACTAAACTGCATGTTTCAGTATCAGATTGTCTTCTGGGAGGCTTTGCACTGTTTAGCTTTTTAAAATACTACTGAACCATCTCCTTTTCTCAGTACAGTGATGTTTTCCATTTTGAAGCTATTTGGGAGAACAGAGTCTGTGACCAGTGAGAATTATAATGGTGGAGCTGTTTGGATGTTGGAGTTACTTGAAAATGATTCATCTTTCCTACTTGGGCAGGAGAGATCAGTGTCTAATTTGTAGTTGTGGCAGATAGTTAAGATCTGTATTTATTAACACTTATTAACCCCTAGTTTGAGACAAGAGTATAAGAATTGACAAGGATAATCTTGTACTTTGGGATAAAATGGCCTTTAACTTCATTGCAAATTGTAGATTTCAGCTGGTTTTGTACTTCTGCTGGATGGTTGTGACCTCTCGAAAGTTGTGGGGTAGGTGAACATTAACCAGTTTGGGCTTGTTTATGTACTTCAGCACGTCAGAGCAATTGATTATTGGGGCATTCAGTCATAATGGGGTGTGTGTGTTATGTGCACATGACATATACATATTATGTAAAAAAAAAAAACCCAAACATTTATAGTTGTGACCTAGATAGAAGCACAGCCAGTGTGCAGAAATAAGGGTGGCTAGTGAGATAAGTACGACTGAAAGGGATTTTGCTTCTTTCTCAATTTTTGACTGTTGTATAAGGCTTCCTGCCCATGTCTCCACAGTGGCATGAAAGTCCCTGAATCTCAGTTAATTTGCCTCTTCAATAGCAAAGGGAGGCAGCAGCTGTTAAAGTGGATGGTATGAAAATTACAGTCTTCATACAGTTTTCTGAGGCGTTTCTGTCCCAGGGAAGAAGGGATCACCACAGTAATGCTTGGCAGTGATGGTATCACCACCTCTTATTCCTTCATGTCTCCTGTAACCGCCTATCTCCCTTCCTATGCAAAAGTGGGCAGCCGCTCACCTTATGGCTGTGGGACCTCCTCAAACTCCAAGGGTGGTCAAAACAAAAAGCTTTGAAGCTCAACGGGCCAAGCCCAGGTCCTTGTATTTGGCGGGATGTCTAAGAACCCTGGGATTAAATTCCCTGTTGCCTTCCGTTGCTGCTTGGGCCCAGGACCTTCCTTCCATCTCTTTCCTGTGCCTGGTCTCTAGCCCCGTCATCACATGCCTGGGGTCCCCTTGGTGAGATGGTGGCAGAAGTGTTTCAGGAGGGTCAGGGGTCCTCTGTCACCCTCCACTGACCTGGCTCACCACAAGCAGCATAGTTCGCCATGCCCAACGGTGGCTGATGGTATGAAGCATCCAGACGTCTCACTGTCGGGAAAAGGAAGCGTAGTGAATGGGCTACCAGTGGTCCTGAGAGAACTGTTGGATGGTTTTCTTTCTCTTCCAGCCTGCATTCTAGTTGGCTGTCTCCTTTTGGAAATGTGAGGGCTAGGACTGGGTACAGCAGTTGAAATGTGGGTGTGATATCTATTGAACTCTTGAGGTAGAAGTGTGTATTTTGTGTTTTGTCAGTCCTTTTAATTTCAGACCATCTATTGTCTTGCTCCTCCGTAAAGTTTCTGGTTGCTCTGCTTACATGCAACAGCTAAGTTGTTTTGAGTTAGCTGGTACACAGGAGGCTACATAACTTGGTATGTGGTTCAATCATGGAAAAGTTTGTCGGTGCGGAAATAACATGTTTTTATTTGTCTGTGCACTTGAACCCATATATATTGCTGTAAAATCTCTTACCCAAATGTGCTTTTAACAGACAGTTGTTGGGCAGAACAACCTCAGTGGGCTAGCAGAGGTCCTTTAGTTTTCTTTTTGTGCTGCTCTGTATCCGCATGTCTGCTTGTAGCTACCAATGCTCAACTCTTCGGTGTATGAGGTACCGAGCTGGCAGATAACTCCTTTCAAAATATGTTTTAATAATTATTTTACCCAAGTACGATGCTTTAAAAGTAAATTCAACAAGCAACTTACTATAATAGTTATTTACTGAAGGGATTCTCAAGTGCTGTAAGTAACAATCCACTTTGTATAAGGTTCGTAGCCCAAACTTAAGCTGTTTGCCTCTCTGAAATGAACGGTTGGTGTTCAGAAAAGGTGTTTGACACCTCGGTGGACTCCAGCTTGCTGATACGATTGTTGCTAACTTTTTTTGATGGAGATGCAAATTAAGCACTTGGCCTCTGGAAGGAACCGCAGATAGAGTTGCTGCTAAACAACATACACATGGTACGGCTTTCTTCAGCTGGAGTAGGCAGAAGGCTTCCATGTATTCTGATCAGCATCACTGGCGAACTTTATTTCTTCCCTTTAGCAGACTATTCCGGTGAGGATTTCAGCTACCTGTATGTATCTTGGGGCAGTTACCAGACTTTTTTCACTTTGATGAGGCAGTTTCAGTCAGGTGTTCGCTCTGGGGAATGTTACTTTAGCTTTCAGGTAAGACTAAGAAAATACAACAATATTCTCCTGAATGTCAGGTACGCTGTAGGATTTCTAGTTGTTGTAACTGGCACATCAACAAGGAACTTTCAGAAGTGCTGTTTACAGCGACTGGAAGTCTCCCAATCTTGTTTGCTGGGAACTTCTCAGAATATAAGTTAACTCTGGTTATAAAAGACAGTAAAATACTACAACAGCTTTGCCACCTTTAATGTGTGTTTTTTCTTTTCAAATCTGACTGCTGGTTTTTTTAGCATTATCTTGGTTTATTTTTTATTCTTGTGTCTAATCCTGAACATGTCTCAGATTGGATAGTCCTTTGCATCTTGTGTTGGATTCCAGTGTTGTGTTTTATCTGCTCCTGTTGGCAGTAGACTTGAACATTGAGTAACCCAGAGGACTGGAGGAGTTTAGGTAAACTTGCAGGTGATGGCATTTTAGGAGGAACATTCCTCTGATGTGTGCACATAAGTCCTAATTCTGACTCTGTTATTGTAAAAGCATGATGATAATTCGAAATAAGTGTTAGCAGGTTTTGGGAGGGAGGGCAAAACCAACAGGCTGTGTGAAGAATAACTGTAAATTTTAGTTTTTAACTTTTGTTCAGAATTATGTTAGGCTAATTCTAGATTATCGCCGATGATAACACCTAAGAAAATTCTCTTCAGTGTTCCTGGACTTCCTCTTTGGCACATTTTATGTTATTTATTTTTCCTTATTTCAAAGGACCTGGGCTCCTGTTGAAAAGCGATGGAATAATCTGTGGCCGGCACCTGACATTTTGAGGGAGCAGCCCCTAAAAGAGCTTGCCTGGGAGACAGTTTGTGAAATAACACAGTAACATGTTTGCAGTAGTATGCCTCTTTTTTTTTCCTCTTGAAATAAGTAACTGAGAAATTAGTTGAAGCTACTGAAGTGAGCTTTAATCACTGTAGAGGGATTTACATCTGGAATTAGCAGTGTTGGTGGTTACTTGCAAAGATGCTACTTTCACTATCTGGGGCAAGGGATGGGATTTGATCTACTTTCTAGAGGCTTAAAAACAACCCTGAACAAAATATCCTGTGACTTCAGTAATGCACTAGTTTCACTTGCTTACAGTAAGTTAGTCTGTAGCCTCAATACCCACAAGCTACTGCTTTTAATAACAGCTTTATATAATTTGATTTGAGCTAATCTTTGAGATCAGGTGTTTTTAACCCTGCTGAAGCTTAGTAATACATGTGCTAGAAAAGATTTGGTTTTCCCTATTTTCCAACCTCTTAATCCTTGCATGGAGTACAGATGATTCTAGGTATCAGTGCTGCAATTGAGATTACCTGTACCTTTTCCTGATTGATTTTCAACTCCCATATCTTTAAATGGAAAGCTATGTGTGCTTGTATCTTCAGACAAAAGGCTATGTGAAGTGAGGTGATCCTAAGGTATCAATGTGTAATGGTTAAAGAAGCAGAGAAAACCCTAAAAGCAACTAAGTTCTCCATGGTGAAAATGTCAGGCTGTTCAATATTTAGTCCAAATTCTGGACATCTTCTAATGAATAGAGTCATTAGGGGGTTGTCTGGAGTTTTGGATTTATATTAGTTCTCTAAACTGCTCAAGTACTAAATTGGACACCTCACTGCTGTCAGCAGCTGTAGTGTATGTGCTGAATCCACATTAACTTGAAATTAAAGCTGTCTGCCTCTTAATTAGCGTAAGAAATAGATATTGCTGTTTTAGATGTTGTAGATGCCTGAGTGTATGACAAAAGCATAGTTTGGTTGTTGTGTTTTTTAAGCTTGCTCCAGCATACAGCCTGGAGCTCGCAGGTGTTCTCACTGAAATAGGATGTTCACCTGCATTCAGTGGTTGCTGTGTGTCTACACAACAGTAATGAATCTGCTGAATGAATCCTTCACACTCAGAAGGCAGTTCCTAATGGAGCAAAAGGAATGTTTCTTTTTCAAATGAGCACTGCTCAAAACCAAGCTGCTTCCAAGTGGAAGGACAGTAAAGTTTCTCTTAGCATTGTCTAATGCCTGTCTCTTCCAATCCACTTAGGTTCTGCATTCTCGTAAGAGCAGGTGATGCTGTGTCAGTGGTTAAATGTCAGTTAAAAGCCCTGTTCTGGAGAGGGGAGAATGGGGGAGTGAGTGCTTGTAAAGGTGAAAGCAGTTTACAGGATGGACCCTATATTAAATATTCTGGCAGCACAGTTGTCAGAAGCAGCTGCCTGCAAGGTATTTTAGAGTAACAGAATTCATGTGGAGATGCCAGAGTATTTCATAAGGGAAAGGTAAAACTGCTAACTGTTACAGATTTCTGTTAACAACTTTTTAGTGTTTCAGTGGTTGGGGCTGTTGTCCTTTCATGTGGTTGCATTAGATGTTTTATTGTCCCTTGTTCTTCCTCCTGTGTCCAGGTTCTGGAGGGAGGTACAGTGAGAGTAGGTCCTGTGTTGAAGTTGGCTCCAGCACTTCGATGTGTGCTGCCTACAAGTTGAAATTACTGCGATTCCTCCACCTTCAGAGGCATCTTCTACAGTGGTGGGGTGCTACTTCAGTGCATTTCTGCAGTGCCTGTTTTCTCCCAGCTCTGTTAGTTGCAGAACAGGTTGTTCTGAATCTGAGGCTTGCTGCTTAGATTTAGAAACAAAGGTTGGGAAGGACAAAATAAATTGAAAACCAGAGCTATCCTTTTATCTTTAATGCAGATTAACATGTTCCTTTCATGTAAGTAAAAACCTGGAGCTGCCTAATTTTATCTTTGGATGATCTAACCTCTGTATGTGTTGTTGCTAAACATACAAAAATTACTTTGGACTACTCAGTCATCTTTAATCAAGTCTGATTTTGTACTTATTCGTTGTCAGAATCTACTGTTGTCTCATTTGAGTTCTAGAAAGTTTTTATGCATGCAGGTACCTTTGGGGTGAGAAGCTATGAAATACTGCTACAAATACAGCCTACATAGATTTGTAAACCTGAATGACGTGTGTATTCTTCTTATCCAGACCAGCATGTTTTGGAAATTTGATCTCCATTCGTCATCCCACATAGATACACTTCTAGAGAGAGAAGATGTAACACTGAAGGAATTGATGGATGAAGAGGATGTTCTGCAAGAGTGCAAGGCTCAGAATCGGAAACTTATAGATTTTCTGCTGAAGTCAGAATGTTTGGAAGACTTAGTTTCATTCATTATCGAAGAGCCACCTCAAGACATGGATGAAAAAATCCGATATAAGTATGAAAACAACTGGTTGTGGGGGGAGGCTTGGGAAAGTGGAAAGCAGGGTAACTTGCTCCACTTGCTGTGATCATGCTTTGGATGCCTGCATGCTCATGTGTAGTAAAGTTGTTTTCAAGGGGCTTTTCAATTTCACATGGAATCTTATATCCACAGATGCCTCCAGAACCAACTGCTGTCCAAAGGAGGCTTAAAAAATTTGATAAATCGGAATTCACATGAAGACCCTTGTGATTAACATTATTAAGAAAGTAATAGAATTAAAACCTCCATTTGGGTGCTTAGCTCAGTTTTATCAATAAATGGCAAGATATTATGAAATCCTTACTTGAAAATTTGGATCGTTGGATGGATTCCTTGGAAGCCTTAATGTGTGATTGCTGCTGTTTTCCTTTGCAGAGCTAGAACTGTAAGAACTGGCTATGGTCATGAGCTCAGCTGGCTTTCCTGAGAAAGTTCAAACTTAAGGGTCAACCAAAAACATTAGTGTGAAATAAGCTCTGCATTTAGTTGCAATGGTTCACTATTTCTGGTGAACTCCTTAAGTGATTTTAGAAGAGTTTCAAAGTGAAGCATCTTTCATTTCAGAGAATTTTAGAAATCTTAAGCTGCTCATGCTGTCAGAATTGCCTTTAGTGTGAGTGGGTGAAGGTTCTGTCAAGTGTGGGGAATTACTGATCTTGATGGCCTCTTAGTTTAATTACTCAGTGTTCTGAACTGCAGTTCTCTGTCATGAGAGGTTTTGCAGGCTTTATTTGACTTGGTAAGCTAGTTTTCAAGTAGTAGTGTTAAATGAAAGAACAGAGCTAGTAAGCTGAACGAGTGGAGGTTTGCTGCTTTTAATTAGTGCAGACCAACTCTGTTTGCATAGTTAGTCTGAAGCCTTACCAGGTTGTGAATTCAGAGCTACAAGTATGAATGAGTTACTTTTTTTGTCTTTTCCCCAGATATCCAAACATATCCTGTGAGCTGCTTACATCGGATGTCTCACAGATCAACGATAGGTTGGGAGAAGAAGAATCCTTACTTATGAAACTGTACAGCTTCCTCTTAAATGAATCTCCTCTAAACCCTTTACTGGCCAGTTTCTTCAGCAAGGTGCTAAGCATTCTTATAAGCAGAAAACCAGAACAGGTATATACAAGCTCTCCTGTTTAATGTGTATTCTAATAAGATGGTAGTACTCAACTCTTTTGCTTTCAGACTAGGCATTTGAGTGATGTCAGCCGAGTCAGAAAAGAGCAGTTGTCTGCAGCTGGTATGGAAGTCATGGTTTTAGTGATATGCACAGAATTAAAAAATATATTGGATGAGTATGATACATCTGCTGTGCAGTCGGTGAGAATGCTTATCTTTTGGCTTAATGTAGCAGGGTATTTTATGTAATATTTGTGCTAATTGCTGTTAGAGGCGAAGGTAAGTGAATTGAAATCAGTGGAAGCAGGTCTGGGATTTACTGTGAAGAACTGTGACACAATAAAGTGAGAGACATGTTCAGAAATGTTCTATTCTGTGTGGCCCAATATCATAGATGGCTGTCATACCTGAGCAAATTGTGTTTCTGTTCTGCAGCTCTAATTTAGCAAGGCCTGTGTGCATTTGTATTATGTTAAGGTTTTGCTGCATCAAGCTTTGCTTGCTAAGCAATGATAAATGTATTTCACCGCAAAAAGAAAAGCTGATTCTAGTTTATGGTCAGCTAGTTGGGCTTGAGAGGAGGCCCAAGATAGGCTGCATATGGCACAGGCTGTCCTGTGCCCCTTTTGCTATCCTCTATATGTTGTTATGTTGCTTTGAACTGCAAACTTTAAGTGTCGAAAGTGTTTAAGAAATTCTCCTTTACTTCCATCATTTTGTAGGGGACAGGAAAAATACATTTACCATGTAAGGTGCAGATAAGCTAATATAGGCCTGCTTCTTTTTAATTTCTAGATTGTGGAATTCTTGAAGAGGAAACATGACTTTGTAGACCTCATTATTAAGCACATAGGGACCTCTGCTATCATGGACTTGTTGCTCAGGCTACTGACTTGCATAGAACCTCCACAACCCCGGCATGAAGTGTTAAATGTGAGTAAAACACCTCGAAGGATTCCTGTCAGACCTGTGCGAACTGTAAGATGGCTTACCTTCTGCTGGGTTATGTCTGTAATGTACTTACACTATACATCTGTGGATTGGTATGTGGCATTTTACTTTGCTTAGATCTGTCTGTACTTTTCCAGTGGAGTCATTCTTAGTCCCTGTTTAGAAATATCAGCAGCAAGACTTGTGGCAGTTGTTGAATGACTGCTTCTAATGTTAACATTAGTTCATTTAATTCATTCACTTTGATAACATTTTCACATCTGCTGACACTTTTGCAGTGGTTAAACGAGGAGAGAATTATTCAGCGGCTTGTGGAAATTGTACATCCATCTCAAGATGAAGATGTAAGTATTGATCTGACACTCTCCTGTGTCTGTACAGCAGATTGCTGTGCAACACAGTGTTAGAACTACTTCTGGTTTGGCTTGCTTTGTTTGGTAAGCTGATTTCAGTATTGAATTTGTAGCCATTTGGGCAAGGGTGTGTGGTCTTCGCCCAGCTGAAAAAGTACAGTCCAGGATGTTATTAATCTTACGGTGAAAACCTGTATTTGTCTGTTCCAGAGGCATTCAAATGCATCACAGTCACTCTGTGAAATTATTCGGCTAAGCAGAGACCAGATGTTGCAAGTCCAGAACAGTTCAGAACCAGATCCACTGCTTGCAAGTCTAGAGAAGTAAGTTGGTTTGAAGTTTTCGTTTTCTGTAACTGTTTACCTCGCAAACCTTTAGAAATGTCAAGCTCTGCTTTTCAGGTGAATTTTCTTGTCTACTGCTCATCTGTGTAGTTTAAAATACCTCAGGAAGTCAGAGGAGCCTGTGTGGAGGACTTCTTTGAGGGGGGAGGGGGTTTGTCTCATTAAAATATTTCTTACACTGACAAAGCTCATGGGATCAGCCAGCTTGATACTGTGCAGAGTACACGCGGAAGACTCTGGCTTTGATCTCTTTGTTGTAAGTTAATCTAAGTGTGTGGTTCTGCCAGAGAAGCTTTTCCTGTTTTCCCTTCTTCCTTTTGCTGGTTCCAGGTTTAGGTTTGTGTGGCTGTTACAGGAAGCTGGATTGGATTGTTAATCTAATTGAAAACTCCCTTTTTGTGATATTTGTTGTCAGATGAAAAACTTGGAATGCTGGATGGAATAGGAAAATAGGACTAAGGCAGCAAGGATGGTAGTGATTGTCCTAGTGGTAGCTGCTCGCCTGCAATTGCAACAAGTTTTTTTGTATTACCTCCTTATTAATTTTACATGGGAAAATGGTATCTGTCTCTGACAGCTGTATCCTGAAATACTGTTGTATCTGATGCCAGTGCCTTTCTTTTCAGACAAGAAATCATAGAGCAACTGCTGTCCAATATTTTTCATAAAGAAAAAAACGAATCTGCAATAGTCAGTGCAATCCAAATCCTACTGACCTTACTTGAGACAAGACGGCAGACGTAAGTGACTTAAGACGCAAGCGCTTTGCTTGCACCATGCTTGTTTTAACTAAACTGCTATTCAGCAATAGCAAGTGTCTTCATGTACCTATGACTGAATCATTTTTATGGACAAAGAAGTCATAGAGCAAACCAAGTGATGGAAGTTGGCTACACTTCCAAATGACTGGTCTTTCTGCGCTTTTTGGTAAAAGCTTGTTTAAGTGCTGCTTAACAGATCAGACTAACAATGTTTCATCAGTTTGTTTCTAGACACAGGGAATAGAGGGAATAGGTACAGTGCAGTGAGTGGGAGTTAACTTCTTGAAGTTTGGAATGTTATTACAGCTTCACTTTGAGAAGTCACTGAGCATATCTCTAGTATATTCTGCTCATGTATGTTGTGCAGGATAGATAAGGGAAGCTCTGTCTCAGGAAGTAGAAGAGCTGTTAATGTTTCATCTTAAAGCTGTATTGAAGATTTCAAGTCCTATAAATGTAAAAGTACTAGGGCCAGTGTTTGGAAAAGTCTTGTTTAAGCATTGACTTATATAAAACATAAGATAAGGTATTACTTCCTTCTTTCTTTTACCCTGCCTTCACAAAACCGTGACACTTTCAAAATCATAGCTCAATGATATTTTACAGCTAGCATGGATATTAATGATCAGATTTTGCTTGTGTGTGTTGTAGATTTGAAGGCCATATAGAAGTCTGTCCTCCTGGCATGAGCAATTCAACATATTCAGTCAACAAAAGTGTTTTAGAAGCCATAAAAGCACGACTGTCATCGTTTCATGAGCTCTTACTTGAGCCTCCAAAAGTAAGTGAAACCTGCTGTTACCAAACAGATCCAAACAAGACTGTCATTGTGTGAGTGTTTCAGGCAGGTTATAATAACAAACAAAAGTACCCAGCCTCCTTCCCAACCTGTTATGAGCTTTGCTGTTCATTATTATTGTCCTTGAGCCAATGTGCTGCGCTAATTGATATGCTTTACCAGCTTAAACTTTCTTTAACTGACAGAATAGCCACAGGACGATTCTTGTGAAAGCATTGAGCAGAGATTTGCTTTATATTCTCAAAGTGAGTCCTCTTTTCTGTTTTCTTCCTCCAGATAGGTTTAGCAACACAGACACTGGATGCTTCAGTTGTTAGGAACTCAGACATGGCCCATGTGAGGTCTCCGTAGTTCCCCGGGCTCAAGCAGAACAGCCTGGATGCCAGGCTTGTTAAATTTGTTGGGCTCTCTAACAGATGTAAAGTGATCTTTGTTGTACCTGTTGCAAGAAATAAATGCAGGATGTATAGATAGGGAGGTTACCAGTGATCTACTTACATTTTTCCACACAGATTTTCCCTGGCAGGATTTCTGCTGCAGCCCTGCACCCTGAACCAGGTGCCACAGTCCATAAGCAAGGAGGAGCTGTGGGTCCAAGCATAAATAAAGACCAGAGGTGTATTGCAACAAACCAGTAAAATGCAGGTTTTAAGTTACAGTAAAAGCAGGGTGACATGAGGTACTGGAGTCCTTTCTGATGGTTGGCCGTTCTTGGCATTTGAATAAGTCATATAGTGAAGTTAAGGACTCTAGTTCTCATCTTGAGCACTAGTTAAGTGTGCATCCCTAGGTAGCTTTTTCCTTGACATAAGGAAATAAAATAGCAGGATGTCAGAAGGCAGTAGCAGGTTCTTCGTCAAAATGCCTTTGTGACTTAATATAGGGAGACGTCTTCATTATCAGTTCCCTTGCTTGTTACATGCTTGCTGCAAGAATTGAAATTCCAGCAGTATTTAATACCAGATTTGTCTTACGGGTTAGTACTTTGTGACAACAGTTCTGATTTGTTAACCAGCTGAAATTTCAGTAGGAATCATGAAGTTCATGGTTTTAACACCAGGACCCATTAGTGCACAGAAGGATATTCTTGCTGTAAGTACCTCCTTTAAGGACAACAGATGGAGCTTGGTTTATGTGTAACGTTAGAAGATGACACTGAAGAGGCTTATTTAACGAAATTGTTTCCAAGTACATGAAGTATTAAGGTCATTGAGGCATTATAATGTATTTAGAGACTGCCCACCAAGCTGTTCCATGTATATTGTAGCAGTACAAGCTATAGCTGGGCATGGATTTACCAGTGAAAAGCATTTCCTAGCAGGTAGCTCCGAATTCCTTTTGAGGCTGGGTAGAATACATCTACTTTGAGAAAGTCTGTGGTTAACAGTCGATTTTTACAAGGTCCTTGGCCTCACAGGGCTGTTACTAGTGCATTCTGTATTTGAAGCTGATCTAAGCTACAGCAATCAGAACAAAAAATTGTGTTTTTAGTAGAGTGAAGGTAAGACTGTTGCTCAGGGACTGATCATACATGTTTTAAGCTTTACTGTGTTGTGCATAATGATAAGCTGTCCTTTTAAAAGGTACACCTATAAAACCCATTAAAATACCCTTTCCTTTTTTCAGAAAAGTGTCATTAAGACAACATGGGGTGTGTTGGATCCACCTGTGGGAAACACGCGTCTGAACGTGATTAGATTAATCTCTAGCCTTTTACAGACGAATATGAGCAGTGTGAATCGGGAGCTTATAGAGCTTAACAGCATAGGAGTAATACTGGTAAGAGCTTTATGTCACCCTCTTTTTATGGATTGCTGTTAAGGTATTGTCTGTTTTTTCTGTCACTGCAGATAATCCTAGTATATTTTTTATCCTGTTTGTGCTTTCTGTTAGCCTTTAGCTAACAGAAATCTTTTAGCTAGATTTCATTGTTAATCTGTCTGAAGTTAGTGTTTTCCTCTGATCACGTGAATGGTTCTTGCTCTCTGCACCTTCATAAGTATATTAACTGATTTTCTTAACAAGCTTATTTTTTCATCTGTATATTCTCAAGTTTCCAGCCACATTGGAAACTGCAAGGAAGCCTTAATTTGTTATTTCCTAAGCCGTTGTCTCAAAACCCCATTGCTTCTCCTATACTATTTGACATGCCATATAGTATCTTAGGCTGTGTTCAGTAAAGGGATAGCTACTCTTTGTATCTCATATGGCTGCAAACCTCTGACAGCAAGATGTTGCACAGCAGGTTTGCAGTCAGCTAACTCACTGCTTTTTGCTAACATAGACTGTGTACTTGGGATCCGTCCTACCTCAGGATGATGTAATTAATTCATGAGAGCTGAAGGGAAGTTAATCAAAATACAGATTAAGATCTTTAAGTCTTGTTTAATACCATGTTTTAAATTGTTTAATTGTCTTAATGCCATTTCAGTCACTGCACGTAGTTCCAGAACTAACTTCCTTTCACCAGTTTACTAGTGACGGAAGTCATTACAGTTTGCAATAAATAGTATAAAATAACTGGACATAAAGCTTAAAAAACCCCAGAAAAACGTTTTGTAGTACTTAGGAGGCAAAATGTAGAGAATCAGGATCATAACTGAATGCGTTCTGTTGGTTGTTGTCAGCCTCACTGTTTGTCTGGTGTTTGTCAGTTGTTCAGTAGCCCTGAAGTGCAACTGTATCATTTGAGGTAGCCTTCTGTAACAGAAGGACAAAATTAGTAGGTGACGGGTTCAAAACAGGTAGACAGGATTATGTAAGGAATCCCATTGCAATGCAGAGCACGTTTTAAATGTTTCTGTAGATGCCAGAAAGGCAAGTGAACTCGAGAAATCCGTAAAGGGCTACTAAGCTAAAAAGTAATGCTTCTGACTCTGGGCTGCAGCTAGCAGAAGGGATGTAAGTGGGGAGTGTCATTCCTCCCCACCTTTGTTCTTTGAAAGTGCATTATTTACTACCCCCAGGATAAATCCAGCTACACTTGAGTGTTAGTTCTTATGTAGTAGAGTAGTCCTTGTGGATAACAGCAAGCATTAGTACTAACTTCTTGCAGGTCAGATTTCCTCTGGCACAATACTGTGAAACTTAGAATTTGTTCCAGCGTAGTCATTTTGATGACTTGCTGGGGTGACATATTATTGGTTATGTTTAATTAAAAGACCTTAGTATGTGTTAACACTGGTGAATTTGTTTTCCAGGACATGTTCTTCAAGTACACATGGAATAACTTCTTGCATACTCAAGTAGAAATCTGTATTGCGTTGATTCTTGCAAGTCCTCTTGAAAGCACAGAAAATGGCACAAGTACAGATCAGGATTCCACTGGAGACAATCTCTTACTGAAACATGTAAGTCATGGGGTTTTTTATGACTCTCTTGAATGCTCCTGGCTCCAGGCAGTCATAGCAGTTACTCTTACATTATATACGCCCCAATCCTTATGCATAGAATGGATGGAGTATTTCTTGAAATTATTTTTCAAAATGCCTGTCCAGGCTGTGTAAACCTCAAAATGTCATAGCATAGGTTTCTGTGGCCCTGAGGTGTGCATGTGTGCAGCGCTGCAGGTATGCATTTCCCTTGAAATGAAAGTTCCTTTGGTTTTTAAGAGTTAAAATGGCTATTTCCACAGCTCTATGCTACTGTAACTCAGCAGCTGTAAAAGCAAGTAGAATTAAGTTTGGTTAAGCTTCCCAGGCCTCTGGATGGGATCTGACAGTTGCTCGTGGACTTAAATTCTGCCATTAAACAGTTTAATCCTGGACCTGAAATTAGTTGTAAGATGTTTTAGGATTTGTTAAGATGAACTGTAAAGTGCACGCTAATGTTCCGCTTGACTGATACTAAGGATTTATTTTGCTTTCTTGACAGCTCTTCCTTAAGTGCCAATTAATAGAACGAATACTTGAAGCATGGGAGATGAATGAGAAGAAACAGTGAGTAACTAGTTGTCATTTCTTGTAAAGTAGTCTAGATAAGATTTAGATTGTGACTTGAATATATGACTGATCTGTAACTGATCTGGCCATTTCTAACAACCCTTGTTAATATTTGGTCTAAAGGTTTCTCTCACACTGCTTTTTTTGCTGGAATTCTAATGATTTACACCATAACCGTTGTCATCCTTGCCATGTATAGAAGATATTGCTGTGATCTTTAAAGTCTGCCCATCTTCAAGTACCATAAATTTTAAGATGATTGGGAATTCTTACTTCCAGTAAACTACTGAAATTTAATTATGGATGCATGAAAACATAAGTACATACGGGGGTGCAGCAGACACTTTAAGCAGTCAAAGCCTAAGCAGCAAAATACCTTTTTCTCCAAATAGGAGTTCTGAGAGAGTCTTTGGTGTCACTGGGTTTTTGAAAAGATACACTGAGGAGCACAAGTTTTTAAAACCTCTGTATCTATTGTTAATTTTCATGCAGTGACCATTTTTTTTCCTATGCATAAAAAGTGGTGAAAATAAAAATCATTTGTTGAGATACACTGCAGTTCCTTCTTGGTAGTTCACATGCTTGAGCTTTCTGAACTGGCTCAGTGTAGTTAAACCAGTTGGTATTTTAAATTCTTGAGTACTTCTATGAACCATTAGGATGCAATTCTTCCGCTTAAGAACCCCTGCACTCTTGGTCTTGTAACTTAATACCAACTCTTGTAAGTTTATAACAACTCCAGAAGGGCTGTTTTATAACAAACCATAGTAGTACAATTTCTGTGAGTGTGGGCAGTCAAATTCCTTTTCTCTTGCAGGGCTGAAGGAGGACGACGGCATGGCTACATGGGTCATCTGACAAGGATAGCAAACTGCATCGTGCACAGTACAGATAAGGGGCCAAACAGTACACTAGTCCAACAACTCATTAAAGGTAATGCTGATCTTGTAGCTTCCAGTATTAAATTTTGAGGAAATTAATCAAACTTAAAGTAAAAAGCAGCTGTTGGATAAAAGAAGGAAATAACAATGCTTTTTGATGCCTTCAGTTTAAAAACAGCCATCCTTAGATGTTTGCTCAAATCTTTTTTTTTCCACAGCAGTATCATATTTCTGTGAAATGAATGTGAATTAGATGCTGACCTGCTTAGTTTGCATTTGTTTGCCGGATCATAGAATCACAGAATTGTTTAGGTTGGACAAAACTTTTAAGTCCAGCCATTAAGCCTGGCTCCAAGGCCACCAGTAAACCACGTTCCTAAGCTCTAGATCCACATGACTTTGAAGTATGTCCAGGGATGGTGATTCAGCCTCTTCCCTGAAGTATTCCATATGGATTTAGCAGGAGGTTTTTTGTTGTTTGCAGTATTTCTGGTAGAACAGAAGAGGACAGTTAAAAACTCAGTGGTGATCCCTTGTCAGTAGTTTCAAATCGAGGGTTTTTTTTTCCCCTTTTTCCTGCTTAGAACTTCCAGAGGAGATCCAAGAGCGGTGGGAGACATTCTGTACAAGCTCTTTAGGAGAAACTAACAAGAGGAACACAGTGGATCTGGTGAGTAGCGCTAAGTGAAGCAGCACAATCCTGTCACCAAGTACATCTAGTTGCTGATCTGTGGAGCAGTTTTTGGTTTGCTTTTCAAGTAAATTCACTCAAGTCTGTTACTGCTGTTGAAGTATTTCAGGGACTGTTCTATGTGGTATAGTAGTTGGGAAAACTACAAAGTTTGGCTTGATATGGAACTGAAGATTCAGTCAGATAATGTGAGCATAGGGGAGGAGGGGCTGTTGGCTGCGGGGAAATGATGCCATTCCTCTGTACAGGTCACCACCTGCCACATCCATTCCTCCAGTGATGATGAAATAGACTTTAAAGAAACTGGCTTCTCCCAGGATTCTTCTTTGCAGCAGGTGAGTTGAATTCTTTCATCAGGGTAAGTTGATCATTCTGTAGAAATAAATAAAAGTTTTAAAAAGCAGTAGAACTTGCATTTTTGTCACAATTTCATTTGAAACCTCCTAGATTTCTACTTGCTTTGACGTATACATCATGTTAAACACTGGCACTGCTGTCAAAGTACTAGTGTGCCTCTCGGTTCTTAGTTTGTGATGGGAGTGTAGATGCTGATCTCTGCTCATTATGCTGAAGAAACACATTTTATATGTTGGCTGGCTGAGCTCAACCTAGCCTTCCTGCTAATGTTAGCTCTTCTTGGAGGTAGAAGCTGGACCTGGTAGCTTCTAATGGTGCTTTTCCTGGCTGGTGTGAATTGTTCTAAAACAAACAAGGCTTTCTGTTGGGTTTTGCTTAATACTTGTGTTTTTTAAAATGTTGATCCCTTTTGATGAGGAAGCAGGTAGGATAGGCATGGACTCTTTACATGCTTTTAGGTTTGGCAAAATGTCAAACTCTGCAGCTTTTACAGCAATATAATCAAAGAGCTAAGTGTGCCCCTGTGACAGGCTGTATCTAGCAGCTTGAATGATTTTAACTTTATAGTCCTTGGTACCTGGCAAGGGTACACAGCCAGAGCCTCCTGAACTAAATTTCCAGTTGGCTGGATCACTTGGTCAAAAGCATGCACTGCATCTGAAAACAAATCGTTTGTCAGGGTTTCAGAGGTAATGACATCATTTGGCTCAATGAAAGAAACTGTTTGAGGATACCTGGAGGACATTCAGATCAGCCAGAATAAAAGCTGAAGTCCAGGCTATGTCCTCCATGAAGCTCTAGTGCTTTCCTACCTGACTAATAGATAATGATGCGGTGATTTGTATGGCTTTTCTATTAGAGTATTTGTGTGAGGAGTGATTGTGGGGAAAGTTGAAGCAAGAGGACAGCATTTCTGCCCTAGCACTGTCCTGTTCGCAGTATGCGGCTCTTCCAGTTCTTTCACTGGAAGTGAGAGGATAGTGCAGAGGCTTTGTAAGGAAAACTTTACTTACCTGGGTTGTAGACCAATATGTTTCAGCTCACACTAATAGCCATGTGGTAACTACCTCGTCTAAGACAGATTTCAGGACTGTGTGCGTACTCTATAGTTTTTATCATAAGTAATTGCTTGTCTACATCTGAATTGTGGGTGGTGGCTCAATTTTTAAGAATCTGATGAATTTTTTTTCTATCTAGTTCAGTGATGTTTGTGCATGTAAGACACAAACTTGACAAGTTGGGTGCTCTCTGTAGCAGCTCTAATGAGAAAGGTCTTTAGTTATCTCTGTACTTCTCACGTACTGTGTTAGCAACCTGCTGGCAATCCCAGTAGTTCCAGGTAGTTCATCCGCAGGAATGCAAATGGGTCAGTGCTCTTCCATTTTTTTCTTTTTGTTACAATTTTCTTTTTCCAAAATGATTTTGTGGGGAAAGCATGGCACCAGACAAGATAAATGTGATTTCCTATTTGTGGTTTGTAACAGCATTCTCCAGCTGCACAAATTGAGACACAAAAGTATCTCTGACTTCAATTAAAACACCTATTCCAGAGGTAAATTTCCAAAAATCGAGGGTACCCATTAGGAAGTTGATAAAGGAAGGAGATAATTGTTTTTGTCAAATTCACCTTCTGCCTATGCAGAATCACTTTTACTATGACCCCTTCTGGCATCCAAATCTAGTTTGATGCTGTTCTCTTCTAGTGCAGACCTATGGTTCCAGAAGGGAATGCTTTTTTTCCCCCCCC
>VZRI01006600.1:0-34816 GCA_013397515.1 Upupa epops | reverse complement strand
TCTCTGCCGCAGGCTAATGTTCCCCCCCCCCCCCCCTTTTTCTCAGAAACATGTTTTCTCTCAGTTTCTATATCATACCTGACATCTCTGAAGTACTCTCTCACCTAGCTCTTGGGTTTGTTTCTTGTGCCAGCATTATTTAGCTTAGCACAGGGACTTGACCAGTCCTAAGCAATTTTCTGACCAACTCCCAGCCTTGACAAAGTCTAGCTACCTACCTCATCCGTCTAATACCCTTTCTTTTCCTTTCAGCTTTTGTAATACCTTAATTCAAACTCACCTTTTTTTTTTTTGACCATTATTATCTTTGCTTTCCATATTTGATTTGTTGACCTTGATCCCCCTCTGGAAAGGTTTTGTGTGTAACATAACAACATGGAAATAACACTAATAAACCTCCTTGGAGAATGTAAGTGATGATTTAATGATAGTCCTGGAACATTCTTTATACACTATGTACTTTTTTTGGTTCTTACCATTTATAACTTGCTATTCTTTTGAACAAAGACAGCTCTTTCTTTTCTCTGCTCTGCTGTGGTGTTTCCCTATTTCCATTTGTGCATTTAGGAAGGTGCTGACTAACATGTGTTAAACCAAAGATTTAATTTCTTTTTAGAGCTGCTATAAGTAAGCAGGGGGTGGAGGCAGTGTCACCACTTAAAAATTCAAAGGTTAAGTCCTTTGTCTTTAGAAGCATTTATTTCTTTGGAGCAAAATGGGCAGAGGATTTAGAGTATTAGTAGAATCATTATATCACTGTCGTTGGTCCTGGGGTTGCCAGGCCTTTTCTGATTATCAGATGCAACAAATGACGTCCAATTTTATTGACCAGTTTGGCTTCAACGATGAGAAGTTTGCTGATCAAGATGACATCGGCAAGTGAGTATAACATTATGCTGGCTTTGCTACAGTCTTGGGAATTGCCCTTCTTACTTGGCTGTGAGAAATACAATCCTTTCCTGATGTGAGGCAGTTGCCATTCAGTCCTGTCTCTTTATGTCATCTCTGCTCACCAGTAGAAGCCTTGTCACACAGTTCAGAGGATAGCAACAGCATGTCTTCCTTTTCTAATGTCATGGTTGTACCAACATGACAACACAGTGCTTATGACTATCTATGAATGCTGCTGGGGGCTCTTTCACTTTCTCTGTGCCTCAAAGTGATGGTTATTCCCGTGCTGAATCTGGGTGTCAGAGCAGATGAATAGCCTAACTTTTAGGATGACAGGAAACACACACCTGTAAGTGTGCTTTCCTCTAGGAGACAGTGGGGAAGAGCGTTGTAAATCTACCTTTCCTTTCAGGCAGTTAAGATTAGTTTCTACAAATAAATGAGGAAATGAAAACTGTCTTAGTGACTTAAAAAAGAAAAAAAAAAATCCAAAACCAAAAAGGAAAACCAGCCACGCAAAACCCAGCCCTTTCAAGAATTAATGCCATCCATAGTGGAAAGGAGGCAAAAAGAGGGGTTTTTGCTGAAAGTAGAGTTGATCTTAGTTTTTGGTTTGGTGTGGTGGTGTGGTGGTGGCTTTTTGTGGGTTTTTTTGTGTTTTGGTTTTTTGTTGTTTTTTGGTTGGTGTTTTTTTTTTTTTGCAAGAACGAATGGCTTGGACTGGTAGGAGAATGCAGATAACAGTAAAACGTACTAGTTAATGGTGATTTCTGGGAGGGGAAAATGCAACAAAATGTTGCAGTGCTCTTCCATAAGACATGTTTCATAAGGGAGGCTTGACTGAAGCTTACACATGCCATCTGAGCAGCTTTACTACTTTTTTATACTACATAAACTGCTGCTATTACAGACTAAGGTGTAGTGGGGAGAGGAGGCAGCTTAGCATACTCCTTAACTTTGAATCAGTTGGATTTTGGCAAGGAGAGGAGTTTGAATTTCTCCATGCCTTTAGTAGTGGTCTTCATGCAGACTTGATGGGTGCTTTGTAAACTCATCTTTTGAGATTTCACAGAAGCTTAATTTTTAAATTACTGGAAAAGAAAATTTCTCTCAGGATTCAAGTGTCTTCATGTCATAATACATCTTGGTTTATTGCATGCTTCTGCTTTGTTTTGTAGCGTATCTTTTGATCGGGTCTCAGACATCAACTTTACTCTCAATACAAATGAAAGTGTAAGTATGTCATGCTGTACTGCCAGTAAAACTTCCATGTGGCCTCAGAGTGGTGATTGTCATATTTACTAGTTTCTTCCATATTTGGAAATAACTAGTCTATGTGGTTCCTGTATCACAAAATTTACTTGTTGGAAGCCAATAATAGAATTGCTCCTGTGTGTCTTGTATGGGCACATTGAAGAACGAGCTCAGATCTCACTTGTGCGTGTTGCACACTTGATATTTGAGTAGAGTGATTGTGGTCTTCCAGTGAGGATGTGGTGACAGGAAAGTAAGGACAGACTTCATCCTTAGATATTGTCAGTTGAGCAGAAAGCACCCCCACTACAGAAAATAAGGCTGGACTGTTTGGCGATCTGGTTATCTGAGAAGAAATTCCTTTAAGCTTGATGGAAACTCACTCAGATGATCCAGCTTGTCCATAGCACCACCGAATATTTTCTTGAGCAAGCTTTAAATTAAGATGTTTTAGCTTTCTGCTGCTTTTAGAGCAATGAGCTGTTTCTTTTATGGTGTGTTCCCCGTATCCCGTAGATTTAACATTCAGTGTACAATAAAAGTGGAACAATGGCTCCTAAATACAGGTTTTATGCTTTGGCTGTGTTTAGGGCAATATAGCCTTGTTTGAGGCCTGCTGTAAAGAGCGGATACAGCAGTTTGATGATGGTGGCTCTGATGAAGAAGATATTTGGGAAGAAAAACACATTGCATTTACACCAGAGTCCCAGAGGCGCTCCAGGTAAGAAGTGTGGTTTTCAGCCAGCCAGCAGCCTGGTGAGCGTGCAGCACTGGTTCAGGCTGGCTGTTAGCACAGGCTGTCCAACATTGCCAGCTCTTGCCGTGCTATGGAGAACTGAGTAAAGGGGATGGCTCTAGTGTTTGTCTTTTGTCCATGATGTGCTGCAGATGGCAGCAGCTGCTCTGCCTGCTGGGCTCTTCCTGCACTTCAGTTTTTGTGATTTGTTGGGTTTTTTGATGCTGCTTACTATTTCCCTCTGATTTTAAACCTGCTCAGCCACTGCCTTGCACAAGTCATCCCAGCTGTCCTCTCCACGGTACCAATGTCGCTGGGGACAGACCTGCATAGGCAGGGAAGGAGCATCTGCTGCCCAAAACTCATAAGGGATGCACAGCCTTCCTTGGGATCAACCAAGTACTGTCCCAGAATAGCCTTGGCTTTTCTGACCTCCCTGTGGTTTGAGTCAGAAAACTGGTCTTCTCTTCCAGCCTTTGAAATGCAAATTGTTAATCACTTTTGTACAAAATCAGTAGTTTTATTTGGTGCTGTTGTGGTTGCTTGATGGGATGTTTCAGGGACAGCCTTACCTTCTCCCCTGGCCTTGCTTTTGGGTTTCAAGTGAAAAACTGTAATTGGTGTCTCTTCTGAGAGAGAGGAATGAGGGTAATGCTAAGAGCAAATGAATCACAGCTCAGTTAATTTGTCAGAAGCGATAGCTAGCTGTTGTATTTTTCTTCAGCATCAAACTGTCCAGTATTTCTGCTGCACCGAGGTCTGATACTGAACACTTAATGCAAACAACTCTTTTTTTTTAGTTCAGGCAGTACAGACAGTGAAGAAAGCACAGACTCTGAAGAGGAGGATGGAACAAAACAGGATCTGTTTGAATCACATACCAACACAGAGGACAAAATGGAAGTAGATCTAAGTGAACGTATGTAACTTTTCTCCCAGCTGCTTTGGCTTGTAGGAAAACCTTATGTCTAGCAGTCCCTAGGAGTTTTCCTCATTTACTGTTTTTATTCCAACTGTGTTGCTAAAATAGTCTTTCCCACTGTAAAGACTGTGCTTGCAGCAGAGCATGCAAATAGTGGGGAGTTTGAGTTCCTTACATGTCTTAGTCTTGCTAAATTTATTGTTTCTGCTCTTCAAGAGGAAAAAAAGGAGTGAGAAGGATGACGTACGTTCATTTATGCATCTGGAATGCTGAGAGGGCTGATGGGCGGTTATTTTTACTGGAAGCCTTTCAGCACAGCTTGTCCCCAGCATTGACATTGCTCTTGTCCCACAGCATTGACATTGCTCTTTTACAAATCTTACTGCAGAAGTCAAGTGAATTTGCAGTGGTCGTGGTTTCATGTGTGAGTGAACAAATGGAAAAAACACGTCTCTTAGATTCTTACCTGGAAACTTATCTGATGTAATTGATTTAAAGGTTTTTGCATTCAGGTTACCAGACTCAACCAGTTCTGGTTAAACTGGCAATATCTGTAGGCAAAAGCCCTGTGTTTAGACTGTACGGAATTAAATTGAAATGGAAGGAAAAGTTAAGGGTTTTCTTTTCTTTTGTCAGATTGGTGTCGTTGGCATCTGTGTGTCAAACAAGTTTTGATCCATGTGGGTCTCCTCCCATATCTGCCTGGGTTGGAATTTCTAATTGCTAGTCAGAGCTTCCTTTTCAGCCTGTTTTTTTGTATGTAAGTGTTAATGAAAAACATGTTTCCCTTGGGTAGGTGGAGTATTCTGAATTGACCTATCCTAAATTAGATGCTGTTTAAGTCACAGTTGCTCCAACATTAAAATTCCAATAAATATCTTAATTTGTAAAAAGGCTTAAACTTTTCTGAAACATTAGTTGTGGTGTTAATGCATGACAAATCGTTCAGAGACTGCCCGTGCCTGAGCTGACTGCTCAGTTCTATGTTAGGAAAATGTGCATAGGAAACTGAAAAAGGGATGGAAAAATGACAACAAATGTTAATGTTTAAAGAATAAAGTGATAACTGTAGTTGCAGACTAGTATGGCTTAGGTTTTTTGTTCTTCAGATGAGCTATATTGATTTTTAGCAGAATACTGAGTTACTGTTAAAATTCTGCCTTACTAGCAGAACTTCCCTTTCAGGGGATGCTTTTGGTTTAACCGTGTATAGAGGATTCTTCTGCATGTGCTTTAAAGTCTTGTGAATTTTGTTCCTCCTTTTGGAATGTACCTCTAGACAATCAGTGTGTTAGGCATTTTTGCACTTCCGTTCTTTGTTCAAATTTGTTCCTAACAAACCTGTTGATGGTTTTTCAGCACCAAACTGGTCAGCTAATTTTGATGTACCGATGGAGACTGCACATGGTGCCAGTCTGGATTCTGTTGGATCAGATGTGTGGAGCACAGAAGAACCAATGCCAGCAAAAGAAACTGGCTGGGCTTCCTTTTCTGAGTTCACATCCTCTTTGAGGTAAGGAAGTTAGATCCAGGGTGATTTTTTTCACTACTAGATTTGTATTTGTCAGTGTAGACTGAACCCAGTGGTGTGTCAGATGTGAACTCTTAAATGTAAAGGACATACATCCATAAAATGATCATTATTGAAGAATTTTATAGAATAGTGCTTGTGTTTTTGTGTTGGGTGCTTGTTGCTATTCTCTTGCTTTCTCAAATTCATGTGGTTATGCAGCTGAGACATCCAGGTTAGGTGGTTATGCACTGTTTTAAGAATGCCTGAGTTATACTTTTCTTTCTTGGCATGAACTCTGCATAAAAAAAAAAATAATCTTAAGTCCAGTGTGGAAGTGCCTAATCCTATAGATAGAAATAGGAGTTTTCAAATGCTACTGGTCATAAAACAATTCCTTCTCCAATCAGAAGATGATTTTTCCAGTACAAACCATCATTCTTGATGCCAGCAAAATTATCCACCTGTTAGTGGATAGAAGAGATGCTCTGTAGTGGTGAGAAGTGTTTCAAGGGATCAAATCTTGTATTTTCACTTCCTTTGAAATCAAAAACTTGTAGCTCTAGGGTGTGTACAGTTAAGTAGAAAAATGCTTTCTGTAGTGGATGACAAAGACTGTGTTGACAGTCTCAGCAGAGAACAGTCTTTCAAGTTGCCAAGAGTGTATTTTGGAAGTCAGTTTAAAATGTTGGAAACAACAGAAGGAGCAAGTGATACTCGAGTGCCTCATTTACCTCTTGTCATGCAGCCAAGCAAAGCAGGTAAAACCACCACCACAGATGTGCTCAGTCAGCTCTGCTCTGGTGGATTTTGCCACCAGAATTTGCTAAACAGAATTGTGTTTAGCATTTCTTCCCCGCACTTCTGCAAACTCACTGACATTCCATTTCATGCAGTTCTTGGCATCCTAGCTTTAACATACAACTAATAATAGTTTAATCTATTCAGAAACGTTTCTAAAGCTCTTCTAATTTTGTATTTGCAGCTCGAAAGATTCCTTGAGAAGTAATTCTCCTGTGGAAATGGAAACAAACACAGACCCTATTGATCCCTTGAGTGCTAATGTAACCACTCTTGCAACACAGCTAGAGAGTAAGTACTCTGCAATCAGAAATGCAAACACTGAGAGCAGTACCCAGGAAAGATCTCCCTGAACTTTGAAATCCAGGTTTCTGAAGGCCTCTCAATCTAGCTCTGCTGCTGTTCTGCCAGACAATGAAAAAGACTCGCCAAAGAATTTTTAAACTGTTCAAAATAGTTTCCTGTTGCAAACAGGCGTCAGTGTTACTTCTGCCTCTAAAAAGCCTGCATACTATGAGCAGAAAAGCATTGTAGAGAAGCTGAGTGTGTTCTGTTAGAGAAGCCTCACCTATAGCAGCACTCAGCTGAGCCAACGACCAAGAAGATTGGTAGCAGCTAGCTTTTCCTGTGATACAATAGGCCAGTAGCCTCAATGTGTTGAAATTTAGCCTTCCTGCGTATTTCTTTCCAAGTTACCTTCACTGTGTGTGCACTAATTCTTAAGCTTTCCGTATGAGTTACGGACAGGCAGAGTAAGAAGTTCAGGGAGACTAGACTTGCCAAAGGCTTGTCCATGCTTGGAAACTTCGAGTCAAATTTGTACTGTGTTGGGTTTGTGCAATGAATGTATATAGAAAAATAATACATCACTATCCTACTAAAGTAGTAGTGTTGTAGTACCTACTGCCAATTTAAATTGGGGACTTTGTAAGAAGTCATTCAAAAAGTGTACAAACATATCACACGGTATATTGTCTTGTACACTAGTGCGTGAAACACATTTGTCACCAGCTGTGTACTAACTGCCTTGTGTGTGTCCAGCCCCAGCAAGTGTTGCTATGGAGGCCAGCTCAGATGGAGAGGACGATGTAGAGAATGCGGACAAGGTAACGGAAACAGTAATGAACGGCAGCATGAAGGAGACACTGAGCCTTACTGTAGATGCTAAAACTGAAACAGCTGTTTTCAAAAGGTGAGGTTAACTGCTGATGGCCTTCTGCCATTATGAGATGAGCACTGTCAGTGCAACACTGCATGTCTTTGCAAATGATGGTTCCTAGAACACTTACAGAGCAATTGATTTGAAGTCAGTTAGTTACTGTAACTTAAGACACTCCTTGTTGTTCTTGCTTTCCAGCAGAAGGTTTGTAGGGGATGTACAATTGTTCCTTTACCATATGGTTAATTGCATGTTGAAGCTAAACATTTTAAATTTTGTTTGATTTAGATTGGAATTCCCTCCTCCTCATCCAGGAGGATGGAGAACAGAAGCTGCCAGCCAGGCACCGCTCTTGAGAGTAATTTGTCAGACATTTGGGGTCATCACTGGTGTTGGTGATGGTGGCAAATCTGTTCTATGTGCCACCTGTAGTCCAGAATTCTAGAATAACCAGAAAAATCTCTGTAACTTGGGTGTCCTGTGATAGAGTGGTTCAGGGATAACCCTTACAATAAGGTTATATTCCATGCTACATATGTCAGCATTGGGTTCCTTCAATGAAATAAAGCACACTTCTGTTTCAGCTATGCGAGATGGTGTCCATAATATTTTGTGGTTTTAGATTTAGTGATGAAGTGTTATTTAGTACCCGTATTTTATGTAGAGGAACAGAGGCTACAAAAAGTCCAAAATCTATTTTGCCTTTTGTAATTCAAGCAGGTATGTTGTTACTTTACCCCACTCCACTCTTGACAAACCAGAATATGCTGGTAGCATCTTGGCATGCAACTCTGTTCTCATTCTTTTAGAATAACTTCCTAATACGTGCTTGTCTGGTTTTAAATGCCAAAAGAAAATGTCCATACGTTTTGTAAGCTGCTTGTAAAAAATTTGAAGTAGAAAAATCATTTCAATGTTGGTCCTTACATTGCCTTTCTTTTGAATCTGTTTCACCTTGCCCTGAATAGTGGTAGTAGAGAAGAAGTGTTCTTCATTTTTGGATGGTCCAGGAATGGATATACAAGAGCTTTCAGACGCCCCTGCTTCCATCCTTTTGGTTATGGAAGTGGTGGGTAACTAAACCTCTTTTGGCACCTGACTTCCAATGCTTTACAGTACAGAGGAGGAAACATTGATAGCTGCACAGCTCCTTCTTGCTGGAGAAACTGAAACAAAGCAAGGGAAGGCTGATGATGTGGTATGGAACCAGAGTGCCTGGGTGACCTAGTAAATGATGCAGCTGGTCTCTACAGAATTTGGATGTAGTTACTTATGATAATTCTGCAGTGCTGCTTAAAGTCTTCTGGTTCATGTGCACTTCTGTAACTGTTATGACTCCTGATACTGGTACAAAAGCTATTGTGGTGGCAGTTCCTGCCTACTGTCCTTAAATTGCCTACTTTAGCTTCAGTTCTTGTGTTCAGAAAAACACAAAAGCACAAAGAGAAGCAATGTAGAATCACCTAGCTCAGAACGGACCTCAGAAGATCATCTGGTCCAAGCATTTGTGGAAGGGAGCACAGATGAAATTATATAGCACTCTACCCAGTTGCATTTTGAAAATCTCTAGTAGTGGGGGCTCTGGCATCTTGATTTGGAAAGGGGAGGTTAAGGAGATGTAGAAAACTTGAAACGTGTAATCCTGTATATGGAGATTGTTCTACTCTGGCGGTGCGTGGCCTCATGTTGAGTCGAAACTTCGCATGGCTTCCTTTAAACGAGACTTTGTGTATGCCAAAACCACATACAGGGGAGAAAAGTATTATTTCCAAGGGAGTAAATACTTTAAACATTGCTGAGCAGGGGGTGGAAAGCCAAGATGAGAAGGGACATTTAGAGTAGCAAGAGGAGGTCTTGCCTTTGTCCCGTATGTACCTGGCACAGTAGATGCTTCCAGACCTAAGTTTTCTGCAGGTTTCTGCCAGTGGAATAGTTAAGAATAGAATCGTTCAGTATACTTGTGCCAGTACAATTGTTCACCATTGTGGAATTGAGTGGTAAGGGCAAGAGGTGCGTTGTAAGCACAGCAGTGAATGATAGCAGAGGCTCCCTGAAAAAGGGGAATATTAGAAGAGTGGTTCTGCTGGTGATGGTTTCAACTGTTTTATTTTGAACAAATACAGAGAATATCAAGGCAAATGTGGTGAGATTGGATGGGGGAAACTGGGTGTTGATGAGAGATTGCAATGCAAAACTCAATATTTTTACTGCAGGCTCTGCAGATATAAGGAGGAATGGGAGGAAAGAGGAGGATCCATTGAAAGGAGAACTGTAAAAATAGGAAGAAAAATCAGCAGAGGAGAGTAGCTTTAAAATGGTCCTGACTTCTTGCATTGGCAGATTTGTTGCTACAGAGGTATAAGCTTGAAGTTTGTCTCTACTTCAGAGCTGCCTTGCAACTGTCGCTTGCAGGTATATGGTCAAACCTGTGGTTTAGCACACTCAGTGGTGTGGCTGAGGTGGGAGTGGGTGGGATAAAGGCAGAAAAGCTTTGATTTCAAGGCAAATTCACAAGTATTTATTTGCTAATGACTTTGGAAGCTGCCCAGTTACACTAGAATGTCTTGTACAGCGTGAGCCATGCTGCTTTTCATTGACCTGTCTCTCTGTCTCCAAGTGGAAGCTTATGAAACAGATTGGGGTGCAGTCTTAACCCATACAGCATGTTTTGCTGCAGAGTTCTTAGGGAGTTTAATAAAGGTGGTGATGCTGCTGCTGCTGTGTTTCATAAACTTGAGTAATGCAAGTTTCTGAGGGAATCTTGAATTTCTTTTGTACTTTCTTCCATTTATGCATACTTGTGGCTTCAGAGTGTTGAAATCCTATCGGTATGTATGGTAAAGGCTCATGATTTTGTGATTGTTCCCACTTGAGGCATCATACAACATTCCTTATTTCCTTTCTGATCTTATTTGCAATCACTGTGTTTCCTTCCCTTATTCAGTCAAGTTCTGATGGATGCAAACACTGGTGCGCTGTTGGTGTTTGTAAACTCTAGAGCCATGTGCTTGATCTTCATGTTGTGACTATACAGTAAAATCCATCTGCATGTGAAAAACAGACTGGGCTCCCAGTTTCTTCCCATTGCCTGAAGTTCCACCCCTTTGCCTATAGCAAAAGTAAAAAAAAAAAAACCCTAAAATCTGAGTATGTTCTTTCTTTTTTTGTAGTGAGGAAGGAAAATTGTCTACCTCACAGGATGCTTCTTGTAAATACGTAGTAGAAGAGAACACAGAGGTTGCAGAAGAGGCTCCATCAGCTCTGCAGCCTGCAAACAGCAGTCCAGAACAGAGGTAAATGCACTCCGGGAATCCTTTCAGTACTCTCAGTAGCTGTTTGCATGTTTTTCTAAGAGGACTGATATAAAGATTGCTGAATACTTGTTGATCATCAGCTCTGAGTTCAGCTCATTCTAACACACATTTTTATAAAGTTCTCCTAAGTTTCCTTTTGATTCAGACTCTTGAGTTGATTAAAAAAAACACTAGGGAAATAATTTTGTCTTTGTCCTAATAATTTACCTAAGTTAGATCTACTGCTGTTTCATTCTGGTTCTGCAGAACAGTTTAGGGCAAGTCTACTAGTGCTGCTGTGTGGAAAGAAAAGGCTTCTTGTAAAGTTGTGTGTGTTTGATCGATTGCCTGTCAGTTCTTCTTTGCAGCCTTGTCTTCATCAGTTATCAATCTGAATACTTGAAGATTTGGAGATTTGCTTTCAATAATTGGTTTCAAATAAATATTGTCTGAAAATGTAGAGCAGCCTGTCTTATTCAGCATGCCTAAGGAAAGAGAAGATGACATTTGTCTTGGGCAGCTTGGTTGCTAGGGCACTCTGGGAGAAAACAGAGTTCTGAGGGGACCACCAAACAGAACATTGTTCTTTCAGAAGTTTGCCTATGAAATTGTCAGGCAGTACTGCTCTCTCAAAAAAACCAACCAGGCATTTGACAGTGTTTCTCCTGTTACATTTCCAGCTCAAGTCTAGTCAAAACACGCATAGGAATGGCATGAATGCCCAAATGTTAGAAATGCTTAATCTAGATGTTTTACTTCTGAGCTAGTTTCTAGATGTTAGGCAGAGCAGGATGTGTCTTTATCTTAAACCAACAGAAGAGCTTAAAGCAGGTGAGAAGATTTGGACCCTTGAAGGCAGAGAAGACCTTGCTCTGGAGCTTAAGGTTTCCTAGCAGAGGTTGTTGAACATCAGGTACAAACCCACAGGCTTGGTTCTTCCTGCTAAGGCAGAGGGTGTTACAGTGCCATTTCCTCTTTTAGATACAATTTAAGAGTACTCAGAGCAACTTGTTTCATAGCAAACCCTTGTAAAAGAAAACCTAAATATGTATTTACTAAACCCTGAGTAATCCCACAGGATCCACTCAAATCCTCTTCTTCAGGCAGGGCAGGGTTTGAAGGATAAAAGCTATGTGTGCCGCTGCCTTCTTGGGGAGCCAGAGAAATATTAGGTGATCTTTCTCACATAAATCCTGTTAAAGTAATCTTTAGGATTTGTGGACACTAAATTGTATCTAGATTTGTAGTGATGGCAATTGTTAACACTGCAACACTTAAGTTGTAGGAAACTGTCTTTGGGCACCGTATGAGTGTTTTTCTGTCTAGACCAATAGAGGGCTCTCAGAGCCAGCAGTCCCTTAGGCTGCTCGGGAGTTGCAGGAAATCTCCAGGAATATCCAGCAAAGCTCTGGGCTTTTCTGGTAAGTGGCTGTCCCAGCAGATAAATCTTCATGCAAGTGGAGTATATCAAGAGAAGTGTAACTGTGCCTTTGAGTGCTCCATGTATGAAGGACTAGGGAAGGACTGCCCTAGGTAGGTCTCTAGCTGTGGTCAGCAGTAGGGATCTCTGCTAGGGGCCCTGTTTCATGGCCTCTTTTGGGTTACTGAATGACTTCCTGCTGTGTGGACTGTCAGAGTGTCCATCCTTACAGACCTTCTAAGTTTCTAGAGAAAGTGTTTGTTCTGTTTAGTGCTGCCTGTCTTCCATGCAACGTGTGGATATTTTTTAAGAAGTGTTTGTAGAGCTTGGCAGCTTAAGACTTGGCTAGGGGACTCATGGTGGTCAGGTACCTGTAGAGCACAGGCCCAAGAGTGCCTTCTCTGTGATGTGCACCTTCAGAGAACAGCAGCACCAGGTCACTTCTCTCATCTGGTGTTCCATAGGGTATGGATGTTTTTTTAAGGGGATCCCCACTAGACACCTACTGAAGGCAGGTCAGGATATTTTGCCTTTGTTGCTTGCAATTCTTAACGTCCCTGTGCACTGCTGAGTGATGATCTAACTTGTGTTTGCCCAAAGCAGTTGAGACCACCTTCACCCTAAACTTCTTACCCAGAAATGTGTAAATTTACTGCTCTCCCTTGTTTGGGTTATTTTCATCTGTCCTTCTTGAACTTTTGCACCTTGGTGGACTGACTGTGTGATGCTGCTTTGTAGATGAGGCTAGGAACTGGTGCAGGTTGTTTTAAGACACTTTTTCCTGTTGTATATTAGCTGCAGCCCTTGATGATCCTGGAACCACAGAATAAGATTTGGAGAAGTATCAGGAACGGGCTTTTTATTAGTTATTCTCTTGGGAAGATACTGCATCTCTAGAAATGAGTTAATGAAAAACAAACATTCTTTGATAGTGTGCTGAGTTAATTAAAGTGCTGTGCTTAATTAGGAAATAATGACTCCAGAAATGCTGGACAAGAAAATAAATAGGCTGAGTGTGTTATTAGCTTGTGTTCCCTCTCTCCAGCTCTTGGGGGTTGTGGTACATGTGCTCTGGGGTTGTTTGGGATTTAAAAGGAGAGTACTTTTACCTACAGAACTAGTTTTGGACCTCTCTTGCATATCTTGCATAGTTACCTCTTCTTTTTGACCTCTTAGGACTGATCAACACACCCATTTAGGAGAGGCGTCCGTTAATGGCCCTGTATGATATGTAATGTGTTTGCTACCTTGGCTGAAGAAAACGAACTGATATCCAGGTGTTGGAGTGATTCTCAAGGATTTCATCTAGACCCTGTTGAAGCCAGTCACTGCTGCACTAATTTTGCAAGGGATCAGGACCAGCAACGTTTATATTCTAGATTTTAAGACATTGTACAGAAATTCATAAGTGTAAAAATATTGCACATTGAGAAATACCAATAATTTTTGCGTATGTTTATATTGTATTGTTCTAAATGACGGGTGGCCTGTGAAATAAGATCCTGCTGCCCGTGTAATGATGACAGTAGTGTTACAATAGTTCAAATGGCTGTAAGAATAGTTTTATAAAAAAGTGAAAACAAATCTAATGTATTTGAGACATAACTACTTGCCGATTAGTGTGACCAAAGTATTTAGCAGTTTTCATACATTTTTCACCTTGTAAAAAGAAAAGAAACAAAATTAATTCATGTTTCTTCTGAAACTGAAATGCCCTATAAATGTTATTTTGGTTGTTTTAGCTTACAAAAGTGATTTAAGTAAGAATTTTGGGGTGTTTGACATTTTGCAGCAGGTTTTTTAATTGGTAATTGTTTTCTGTATTGTTTAAAGCAGATCAAAAAAAGAAATGTAAGTCTATCGGTAGAGATTTTAAGTATTTATTGCTACAACTTAGTTGACAAATTGATGTTCCTGTAAAGCCATACGTTCTGTTAAGTCTTGTTTGCTTGAAACAATACCTTCCAGGTGAAACACTAGAATATTTGAAGTGCACATGGCTTGTTGTGTTTAAGTGATTCACCTGCCTTTTAATGCGTTCACCAAGATTTAGTTTAATGCCGAGCGTTTTCCACCAGAACATTTCAGAACAATCTGCGTCTTTAAAACGCTATAATCCTTTTAGACAAGGGGAGGAAATGAAATGCCCATGCTGCTAATGGAATGGCAGCACCCACATTTTAAAAGTATATAGTGTTTTAATACCGATCTTGGCAGCAGAGCATGTTAATTGTTACTTTCACTGTACTGATTTGCGTGAGGCTTTCATTTGTATGTTTGAAACCAGTTCTTTTTCCTGGCTGGTTTGTGTATATATATATAGTGACTATGGAAACTAATTCTGTGTAATTTATAATTTTCTATGTCAGTGTAAAATTCCAACAGCCTTCTCAAACAAACAGAAGCAATATTCTGTATATTGCCACATCATCTGGTGAAAGGGTTAAAGTACTTCACCTCCTGCACTTTCAGATGCAAATCCACTTTTATTTCTGTAATAGTTAATTCATTTAATTCATTTATTTTTTACATCTTTTCCTCTTTCCTGACCAGTATTTAAAGCCAAAAGGATATTCCAAATGATGGCAAATCATTTCTTTTGGAAGGCATCCCAAGCACCGTGCCTACACATTGCATTGCATACAGAAATAAAAACAAACCAAGGATGGATCTTGGCATTGCCCTTACTGCTTCTTCTCTTGCATTTTCTGCAGTAGATCTGAGACCCTCAGCACTGCCGATTGTTACTGACTGATCATCAGTTGTATGAAAAGTGTCGGGGGGGCGGGGGAACATAGTATTGTAGGCGGAGCTGGTAACTGTGGTTGCCCTTTTCTTTGTGCTTTATAAATGGTGGTTCCCAGTCAGTTTTGAAGTAGTTTCCTCAGTTCAAAGTTTCTTCCAGATCAATTTGACCACAGCTGGCTGTGTGTAAGCTTTAAGGCCTTCCTCATGTTCTGATCTGCTATTGGACAAACAGGTGTGGAAGCAGAACTGATACAAGAATTGCAATCCAGGTAGACATTCCAAATGCGGAAGAATGGTTTGGTGGCTTATCTGAGTTTTGATGCTTTAGAAGAAATGAAACCTCTGTCCCTTGCTAACAAGTTGTGTTAACTAGCTGCAGAGCTGTGAAAAGCAAAGGAGATGCTGTCAGCAGGTTAGTTGAAACTGTGTTTCAGCCTTGTTGACTGCAGTTGAGCAGAGTCTTCTAGTGTGGTGTCCTTCCTCCTGTTAATGAACTGTCATAGCAATCTGCTGTCTAGTTCTCCTTCCTTCCTTATGTTGTCCCTTTTCATCTATTCCTGATGGGTTGATTGATTCAGTAGAGTTGTGAAAAATGGTGAGTGGAATCCACCTTTCAGTGTTTTGCCTTCTAATTAAAGAGTGCATTAGAGGTAAAGTTACCTCTGACTTCTCTAATGCTGATTCCAGTGGCCTGGAGAGGTCTTCCTAAATATGGTGCTTCACTAGATTCAACAGCTTGTATGGGAGACTAGTTAAGCCTGAGATTTAACTTAGACCTTGTGTAGTGGGTGAAACACTACACCACCTCAGAACAAGCTTACACTAACTCTTTACTACTTATAGAAGGAATCCTGAACTTGAATGGAAAGCTCACTGTTGATTGGGTAGCTGGTATCTACCACCACCCTCTTCGACATCTTTTCCCAACCTGCTCAGTCTTGACTTGTTGTCTTTATTAAAAGATTTGGAAGAATTTTTGAGATGGTCTAGAGCCTATTCCATGTAATCTCAGGGTAAAGGCAGCCCAGCATGACCACACTTGAGTGAAATGGACCTTTTTTGCTCCTGTCAAGCCTCTTATTTACCTCTTAAACAGTGTTGTCACCTGCAGGAACTCACTACAGCATACATCCTGGGTGTGAAATCCACCGAGGAGTTAGGAAAGGCTCATGGGAAAGATGAGTCAGGTTGTCACTGTTGTTTATTAATAAACTTTGCTTCCTGTTTAAATTCACTTTAATTTCCTTGGAAGTAGTATTCGCTAGCACAGGTCTTGCTGCAGCTACATCAGAGGTGTTAGTGGTACATAACTGATGCTCTGTTAATGTTCCTAGGCAGTCACTTTGGACTGGGTCTGTAGAACTTCTCTGAGTTTCTCTCTTTGACATATCGGGGCTTAATGTTTGATGTGTCTTGTTCTGTTGGCGAGGGACTGTTTCCTGCATTTTCACATTCTGTAGGTCAGGCTGTACCTTACAGGATCAGCTAGGATTATCTTTTTTTGCCTGCAGCTAAAGTGCTGTAATTGCAATTACAATCCCTTCTTCAGGAGGAGTGTTCTCCCTTCTCCTTGGGGATCTCTTCTCAGTAGTGTGGGTGTTCTACTGTGGTTTGTGTTCTAGAATGCAGCTTCTGAGGACTGGAATTCAGGTCATGATTGTCCGTTGGCATACAGTCATCCAGAGCAGAACCAAATCTGGCCTGGCTCTGCCTGAGTCGACTGTTGCTAGTGTCCTGTGAGATTCAACTTGGCAGTTTGCTTAGGTGAAGTTTATCTCATTTTCTCACTACTTTGGTCCATGGATGATAATTAGGGAGTTTGATGGCTGATTCTCAAGAGCACAATAGAGATACTCTGTTTTGACCAGGTACAGGTCTGGGACTGCTTTTGAACCCCACTGTGCAATGCTCTTTCCATCTTGGAACTGTGGTGGGGCGTGGTGTCTTCTCTTCCCCTCGTACCTCCACCTGTCAAAGCCTGTCCCAGTTTCATCCTGGATAACAGCTTAACCTGGTCCTTTTGGCAGGATGCTGAGGCCTGACCACACACATTCCAGATGAAAGTGCTTTCCCTTACAGCAAACAGAATTAAGCATAAGGAAAATCCCTCTGTCCCATTTTTCAGTGACAGATGTGAAGTGTGGACTGTCTGCTGCTCTTGTGCTGCACAGGGTTGTTGAAGTTAGGTGGTTGATTCTGCTGACAGTCTAGTGCCAGTGTTTCTGCCTTGGAGTTGTCCAGAGCATCTTTCCTGCCAGATCTTTGTAGCAGCAGTAGTTAATGATGCTGTCTCTGTTCAAAGGGATTGTTCTAGTGTTTCCTTTCAGTTGAGAAGAGTTCTGCTTTGAGTGGGGCAGAGTGCTGTGCATGATGATCAGTGAGTGTTTAAATTAGGCAGGGTAACCAGGAAGGGTGAGATGCTCACCAAACACCCTCTTCTTTCTGTGCTCCCCTCAGTAGCTTGCAAAAGATGAAAGGACTGAGGGAAGCTCCGGTTTCTTCAGTGCTAATACTGTGCACATCTAGTTTGAACTCTAAAGAGAGGCCTCAGAACTCAGGAAGTGGTGGGTGACTTCCTGATAACGAAATTGTTTCAAGTGTTGTTTGCATGATTCATGTGTAATCCATGTTGATGGCAGTGTCCAAGCACTTGATCTGTACAGCTCAGTTATAATTTGAGATGCAGGCTGGTGTGTGCACATGTCGGTGGTAGGGGATGCTCCTTCACATGGTTCACTGTGGTGTCCACTGTGCCCTTTCCCTAAATGTGTCACCCATACAGAAACTGTGTCACCTAGTTCCCTGAAAGGGTTTGTTAGGAGTAGGAAATCTGTCACATTCACAGAATCTGTCATCAGAAGGTTCTAGATGGGTAACAGAGTTTAATGAGAAGATACCTCTACTGCACGTGTTACAATGGCTGGCAAAAAAAGATAGAGCTGTGACAAGGTTAATCTTTGGGCACAGGGGATTGGGGGGTCTTGTTTCTTCCTTCTGGGTGTTAAAACACTTGGGTGAGCAAGGAAAGGAGGTTACATCAGTCTGTCCAGAGGTTTACACCTGTGGAGGAACAGGCTGGTATAAGCAAGAACTTCTGGGTGACCGTATGTTCTGGGCAAGGTGTTCTATGTGATTCATGACCGCAGTGCCCGTGTCACGTTAATCATGAAGGAAAGAGATGGAGCTCTGAGTTGCACTAGGATGAGGAAGCACAGTGCCCAGTAACTTAATCTGCTGAATTAGTTAATATGAAGTCAGAATTTATCCTGATGTACTGAAACCTGACCCTTTGAAATGAGATTCAGAAACTTGAGCAATTGCTGCTGCTAGACAGAAATTATGAGATTATTAGTTTTATGTTGGCATCAATTGCCTTAAGAGACTTCTCCGTCTGGACTTGCTCTGAGGAGCTGCAGCTTTAGTCTTTCTATACATGTAACAGAAGATAGCTTTGGTCATGTGGGGCGTTTATGAGGGTGATTACTTCGTTTGTTCGATGGTTCTGTTAGAACACCCAGCCCTGTGTATTGGCCAGGTATCCCACAGCCTGTTTTCTGCGTGAATCCTGCTGCCGCTGACCCCCTTCGCTCTGTGTTCTTACAGCAAAAAAAGCTTTTTCAACCTCTGAGCAGGAAGGGTAATGGGGCCAGTGTGGTGCTTTACAAATAAAACTTGGTCTTGGTGTGTGCTATAGCCCGCTAGGAACTAACGTTCGGGACTGTAGAAAGACAGCAGGACCTGATGTTAGAGCCTCAAGCATCACATACTCACAACGCAGGTATTCTTGAAGTAAATGTTCCTTTTCCATAGGTGTTAGAAGCTGAATAGAGACAGAGCCTCTAAGTAAAACTCTGTGTGTCTACAGCTGAAAGATGCAGCTCAGAACAGCTCTGAGTAACTGGCATTTCACACAGTTCTATTGATATTGCTGAGTCCAGGAGTTTGCTTCTGACTGGTGACTATCAGTTCTATTCATTGTCAGCCTTTGGTAGACCTGGATCAAGTAAATCCAAAACACAAAATGTTGCAGTAGTCCAGCTTGTAATTAGTAATTGCTAGAATGCAGAAGGGGCAAATACCCTATAATTCAGGGCAGGGCATCTGACTGCAATGGAACAGCTGCCTTCAGCCCGTATTTAGAGAGTTAAGTGATACAGGATAACAGGGGGTTTGTGTCTTCTGCCTGTAGGGGAGCGGTGCCTTGTACCTCAGGTCAGCTTTTCCCAAAGCACATCTGAAGTGTGTCCTACACCTCAGCTGTCACTCAGTTACTGCCCTTGGGCACTGTGAGAAACAAGTGTAACATCCAGGCACGGACTGGGGCTCCTCTGGTGATCCAGAACTTATCTGCTGAGCCTTCAGACTCACTCGTGATACAGCCTTGTTTTGTTGGGGCACTGGGTTTGTTCACCCTCTCCTACCCACTGAAGTGTTCCCTATAGGCTTGAGCCTCTGTGTCAGGCACATGCTGTAGGAATGGCTCTGGTTAAGTCATATCCAGAGTCATTCCCCAGTGTCTGTGCTGAAATCCTTATTCTGTTTCTCCTCTTGGCCTCTTCTTGAGACCTGGTAACATGGTAGAAATCCACATAGGACACAGGTTTCCTCTCTGGTACACTGAAGGCTGCACCTGACTGAGGAGTAGAAATGCCCAGGGCTATTCTGCTGCAGGAGCAAGGACTGACAGCTTGGTGGGCAGAGGTCTGCTCAAGGTAGGATGCCGGGGATGATGTAAAGCAGTTACAGGATGATGCTAGTCACCAGATTTCCAGCACCCTGCATGAGTTTCAGTTTGTAGGGTCCTCGTACACAGTGGATAATGGGGCTCAGTGAAGTCCAGCATCTCTAACAGTTCAAGCCCTTCTGAGCTGCACAGCCACCTTGTAACTGAAAGGGAAGGCAGCCCCTCATTCCATCCTTTGTCACCTGGGTTCTCTTCCACTGTGCATTTCTCCCCACTTTCTAAGCATTTAAAAGATTCCAAAAAGATTCCAAAGCATTTACTAGAATATATTTTACTACTGTCACTCTCTTTAAAGGAAGATTTCACTTTGCAGATGCAAACTTGTTTGTACTGGATTACCGGTGTAAAATAAAAATCTGGATGCTTGAATGGGTTTGAGATTAAAGCTTTTATTATTCTCATTGAGTTTTATAACTGGGGAGGGCTTGAGAGTGTTGCTGGGGGTGGCAGCTGTTGATGTGGTATTAAAAGACATTAACTGCCCTTTCAAGCCCAGTGCAGGGGAAAACTGTTCCCTGCCCAGAGCTAATAAAGAGCAGCGTAGAGCTGCACAATTGCTCATATCCTTCATGTCCCGGTAACTACTGTAAATCTCTGACTGTTGTGGCCACTAAAGAATAAGGAATGAAAAGCTAGACCACTTTATGTGGCAAGGGAATTTTAAATTGTTAATGATATGACACACTAGAGTCATCTCACTAGTGTGGATCAACTGCATACTGAAAGTTGAAACTGTTGGCAAAGACCCCATAAAACCAGAATTCAGCAGGATGATCAAATTACTTTCCTTTGGTGACTGACTGTTGCTTAGTGAGACCATTGCTACTTGCTGATGCAGGACTAGCCTCTGCTTCTAACACCTAAAGCTCAGATAGGCTCGAGCTGGACCATAGAATGAACCTAGGGCAGGTTACAGAGGAAGGAATCCAGATGGGTCTTAAAAGTCTCCAGAGGAGACTCCACTTCCTGTGCAGCCCATTCCAGTGGTCTGTAACCCTTACAGTGAAGAAGTTTTTCCTCCTGCTGAGGTGGAACCTCCTGTGTTCCAACTGACACCCATTGCCCCTTGTCCTGTCGCAGAGTGCAAGTGAAAGGAGATTGTCTCTTTCTTCTTGACACTCAGCCCTCATGGATTTATAGACAGTGATTAAGTTCCCTCATAACCTCCTCTCTAAGCTGAAACGCCCAGGTCTCTCAATCTCTCCTCATAAAGAGGAGAGGTGCTCCAGTTCCCTAATCATCCTCATGGCCCTCCATTAAACTCCACCAATCAGATCTCCATCTCTTTCTTGAACTGGGAAGCCCAGAACTGGACACAGTATTCCAGCTGTGGCCTCACTAGGGCAGAATAGAGGGGGAGGAGAACCTCCCTTGATCTGCTGGACTCTCTTCTTGATCTGATCTCCTATTTCCTTAGTTTGAAAGAAATGATTTTATGTTTGAGGAGGCAGAACAGAGTTCTCTGATCCTGGTAGACCCAGCAGGTTCCTCTAGAGGCACCTGCCCCTCCACCGATTCTTGGGAAAAGCTCCTGTGGCCATATAGTGACACTGACACAGCAATCGATTGGACTTGAAAGGGCTTGGGTCTCCTTTCCATGAGTTACTCCTTTTTCCTATTCCACCAGCATTCCATCACAGGCTGATGTAGTACTCGTGTTGGGGAAGGTCAGAGAGAGCCCAGCTTCATAGCTATACTGGCAAATTTCCTGCTTTACTAGTCAGGAGAACCTTAAATATGGATGAGATGTAAGTGACGCTTGATGTGGGGGGAGCAGAGCGCTGCGCTTCTGCTGAGGCAGGTCAGCTTGCCCCTTCCTTCGCCACTTCTCCATCAGATCAGTAAATGATGGCCTTGTGGGATGTAGACTCCCAAGTGAGGGCACGAGTCATAAAGCTTTTAAATGATCAAACAGAGAATTTCAAACTGAGAAGGGCAACACGAAGAAGTGATGGCAAGAAAAATGTGAAGGAACCAGCTGTCTTGTGACTCCTTCCAGCAGTTGCACACAGGAAGAGCCTGGGCTGCACAGCAGTTCCGATCAGTGATTTGAAAATCTGAGGTTAAAAGCCGGTTCCAATTCTACCTCTAGAACTGGCTTTCTGGGGCACAGGACCATCTGTACTGCTGCCCCACAGCAACAGCCTTTAACTTGTGGTGCCTACCTAAAGAATCCCATTCACCTACTGATTTCCTCGCTTTACTCCTCACCACCACTGATGCTCTTCTGTTATTTGCTCGGTCTCCTTAAAACAACCCCTAAACAAACCCTGTGATTAGGATTTTCCACTCCCCTCATACACAGCACTGTTTATCACCTTCTAATGAATGGGGTCTGTAGGTATCTGAGGGCACCACGCTACAGAGGAAGGGTGAACTGGTTTTCAGTAGTGATAGTGAGCTCTGAAAACCACTCCTGAGTGGTTTCTGGGTACTCCTGGGTCTACACAGGTAGAAGGTTGGGTCTTGCCCTAGTGATGCCACAACTAGGTGGTTGATCCTGTATGGCCAAGAAAAGGGGGCAGCTGTCTCTTGTTGGGTACATGGGACATTACTCAGGCTGTCCCAGATATTGAGAGTCACTTGGCCTTCTCAGAAATGGTGAAGATTTTGCCAGCAAAGCAAATTATCGAAGAGTTTTCTGAAATCTAGAAGCCAAACTGCCCCCTGGGCGTTGGGCTCTTCTGCCATTCAACAAGCACCAGGAGAGGGGGCAGGGTGGGTGAGGTTGGCTGTTAGGAAGCCCTTCCTCAGGAAAAGGGTGCTCAGAGCCTGGACTGGACTGCCCAGGGCAGTGGGGGAGTCCCTGTGTCTGGAGGTGTTGAAGGACAGCCTGGCTGTGGCCGAGTGCCCTGGGGTGGCTGATGGGGTAATGTTAGGGGCTGGGCTGGAGGGAGTAGCTCAGAGGGCTTTGGCAGCCTCACTTATTCTGTGATTCTGAGCACTCAAATGAGTGACTCTGCTCTTTTGAATGAGAGCTGCTGAAGTTGGTGCTGTCAGCTGCTGGAAGCAAAGCCCATTCCTGCAGCTCTAGATGTGCTTTCAAGTCTCTATTTTTGATTGTAACTGGATCCCTCTCCCCCACCCCCCAGAACAGCCGTTTGTGTTTCATACCAGTGGAACTCATCCGAGAATTTGAACTTGCTGACAAATGGGATGTTTTGCTGTGAACCAGGATCTTTTACCTTTACAAGTAAGTTAGTTGGTGAAACTTGAGACATAAGAGCAAGGGGATCTGCTGCCACCGATGTCACAGTAACACAGAGGCTGCTTACAGTAGCAGGTGTCATTCCTGTGAGTAATCATAGAATCATTAGGAATCAGAAGGGACCTTGAAAGATCATCCAGTCCAATCCTCCTACCACAGCAGGATCACCCAGACCAAGTCGCACAGGAACACATCCAGGCAGGTCTGGAACATCTCTAGAGAAGGAGACTCCACAACCTCCCTGGGCAGCCTGTTCTGGTGTTCCAGTACCCTCACACCTCCTCTGTTCCAGCTGGCACCCATTGCCTCCTATCCCCAGATGTCCTTGAGAAGAGCCTGGCTCCATCCTCCTGACACCCACCCCTCACAGATTTATAGACATTCATGAGGTCACCCCTCAGCCTCCTCTTCTCCAAGCTAAAGACACCCAGCCCCCTCAGCCTTACCAGCACCAGTTCCAGAACTGTGAGGATTTTATGAGTAGAGCTGGAATGTGGTCTCAGAAAATGAAGAGCAATGAACAGAAGTCATGGCCTGAAATGGGATTAACAAAACAAAATTGCAAGCAAGGAGGTGACTTCTGGAGTCAAGGATACCCCCCTCCCTGAAACCTGAAGTGGAAAACGACAGCTGGAAACCAAAACAAGAGCCCCCAGGGCTGCTCAAGGAGCTGGTGCTTCTGTTGCCATTAGCCATGTGAATGTTGAGTGCATTGGGTTTGCCTCTTCCAGTACAGCAGCTCCTGCAGCTGCACAGAGAGCATCTTGTGTTCAGGAAAATGTCCCCGTTTAGCCAGAGAACAGAGAGCTCTAAGTGATGCAACTGGTGTAAAATGCTTGTAGAAGCTGCTGGTCAGCTGTTAGAACAGTGGAGGGAAATCTGCAAACAGTAGGACAGGCTGCTGCAGCAGCAACATGAGGAGTGGGGTTTGGTGTCCAGAGCTGCCTTTTCACAGCCATTCTATTTCTGATGATTTAACATCGGCCCTCTGGGGGTTCACAGGACCAATAACTGTTCCGTTTGCAGGTCAGGGGTTGTCTGTGGTGCAAAAGCCTGGGAAGTTTGTTCTTCTTGCTGATGACTCCTCGCTGGTCTCCAAAATAAACACAAAATGGATGTCTTGACTCATGCGCTTCGCTGTGAAGTAGTTTATGCCCTAAACCGATTAGGTGACTGTTCTGCTGCAGATCATCCATCCACTTCCTGTGGAAGGGCGGATCAGACCAGAGATGCAAAAGAAGGGGGAGAGTTGTTAATGTAGCTGGAATGAAGCACTTATTTCAGAGCAAGTGGCTTGAGGATGCTCCACGACTCAGTGTCCCCTCTGCAGCTCCTGGTTTGATACAGAAACCCCACTTGTCTGACATCTCCTGTAATGAAAGAATCTCAGCAGCAGCAGCGGGAAGAACTGTGATGCAGCCAGCAGACAAGTGATTTAAAACAGATGTGAAATCCCTTCTATGTAGGAAATTATAGGCACTGGTGATGACATTAGATGCAGATGAGTAACCGCAGCTAATGCTGGCTGCTGCCAATTAGCTTTATTAGCAGCAGCAATTTGAGCCCAGGATGACATTACTTTAATTACTGTAAGCAGCTTGTTCATTTAGTGAGGCGTGTGCATTTAGCAAAGGGTTATTCCAGCTCCAAATTAATCAGAAGCCTCTTTGTCACCAGAAATTCAGAGACGGGGGGGGCGGGGAGTGGAAAGACTTAGCCATGCAAACAGGGGGGTGGCAAAAAACCCCAGGGGATGAAAGCCTGGCAGTAATTTGGGTCTTGTACCTGTAGTTTCTTTTTTTCAGATAGAAAGACAAAAGCTATTGTGTGATTTGTGGCTGAGAGCTGTACATGAGCGAGGCAAAATTACTCCCATTAGAGGGAAGGCAAGACATTATGACCATCAGGTGGTAGCAAGACAAAAAAACTCTTGCCAAGGTGAAGCAAAAAAATAAGGCTAAAGGGATCTAGGAAAAAACCCCACCCCACAGCACCCCTTCCTGGCTCCAGCTGCACAAGAAGCACCCACCTTCTTTTCTCCTTTATCTGTCCTATAATAACGAACTGTTTGTCAGCTGCAGCACAGAGAACAAGTTTTTCACACGCATCTGCATAGGAGGATGCACTCTTCAAAGGGGGCCACATATGTCGTTTCAGGAGCAAAAGCCAAGGAGGGTCACTTGCCACTCTGTTTATTTGGAAAGGCTGGAGCTGGGGGAAGTGGAACTGGAGCTCTGAGCTCGTTCAGTTTGCTGTCTCAGAGGTTGGCTTGACAGTTTGGAAAAGAGTAGTAATGCTTGGTGGGTGTCTCCTGGGTCTTTACCAGGTACCAGAGACCCTGAGTTCTAGGTGCAAAAGGTAGTGATGGCAAAGAAAAAACTTCCCTTTCTCACTTTTTAAGTCTGGAGATAACTGGAACTTGGAGCAAGATCCACAGTGCCCATGCTTTATAGCAACCATCGGCAATGCTTTTTCAGACTGGGTGAAAGGAAGACATTTCTTTCATGGAGGGTGGTGAGACCTTGGGCTGGGTTGCCCAGGTGGGAGAAGCTCTGTTCCTGGAAACTTATAGGTCAGGCTTGACCCTGGGGGTCTGAGCAGCCTGCTGTGGTTTCAGATGTCCCTGCTCGTTGCAGGGGGTTGGACTGCATGACCCTGAAAGGTCCCTTCAACCCAAACCCTCTGTGATTCTTTATTTCCTTAAATACTGCTGATTCATAGATTTCTGTAGGGCTGATCCTCCCGGAGTCTCCTTCCATCCTCTCTTTTATGAATACAATTGCCTTTGGCTACCTTCTTAGAGTACAAAGCTGAATTGTAGAGTTGCAGAGTTGTAGTGTTGGAAGGGACCTCCAAAGGGCATCTACATCAGACCAGGCCAGCACTCACAGATGTAGCACTGAGCAGATGGCCCAGAGCCCCAGCCAGCCTGAGCTTGAGTGGCTCCAGGGATGGGGCCTCCACCCCTTCTCCAGGCAGCCTGGTCCAGGGATCCCCCACCCTCAGGCCCCAGACCTTTCCCCCCTGTCCAGCCTCCCTCTGCCCTTTCCCAGCTTCAAACCAGGACCCTTGGTCCTATTGTTCCCTGCTCTCAGGAACAGCCTTCCCATCCTTCTGACAGCCCCTGTCAGGGACTGGAAGGTCTCTACAAGTTTCTCTCAGAGCCTTCTCCTGTCCAGGCTGAACAGCGCCAACTCTCTCAGCCCTTTTTGTGGCCTCCTGAAGCTTAGGTCAGTATAGAAACCCCTGTGTGACCCCAGAGCAGCAGACACAAGAAGCAGGGAGTAAATAAAGCTGTGTCTCTCAGTCTCCAAGTGCTGTGGGGAGCTGAAACCCAGAGAGTGCCCATTCTGTGAATCTCTGAATCCATGCATCGCTCCACACAGACAGGGCCTTCTGAGCCAACTGCTGAATCATTATGCATCGCAGCAGGGTTGGAACCCTGTTCATGGAAACGTTCAGCATAGTCTGCAGAGCTCTCACTGCTGCTCCTCCAAAGGGAGAGCAGATCCCAGCTGGCTGTAGAGCAGAGACACCAGTTAGTAGGGGATTTTCTACCTCACTATAGTGTTCAGACATCTTCTGTGAGATTGTACTGGTCTGCACAGCAGCCCTCGCTCTCTCATTGCCCCTCTTTTTCCTGTCCTAATTTAACTGCAGAAGCTGGTTACCATCCCCCTTGGGACACATCCCAAAGTTATTGATGTCAGAACATCTGGAGAGGTGGCCTGTAGCCTAACCGGTGTTTATGAGCATCTCAAACTGTTGAAGAGGATCCCACCAAGGCTGTAGCTCCTCTGAGTTTGGAACTGGAGTCACCTGCATTTAATTAAGAACCTAAGAACCTGGCACAGACCCATTGAGCCATGAGCACAATGAGGTCTCTTTTCTCTGCCATGAGATGGCCCTTGAGCTGGATGATTTAACCACAAAGGAAAGAATCAAAGCCTTCTCAAAGGAGGACATCTGCCTCAAATCTGGATTGGAAGGGGGCAATGAAGTGCTCACCCTTTAATCCCATCAAACACCCATAAGCAGAGGTGAGGGGTAGCCATGGAAGTACTGATGTCAGCAACTGGTTTCATGTGCAGATGGAAAACTTTCATCAGCACGGTTCAGATTGCTTTGATGGGATATTAATGGCACCCAAGCAGCACCCCCAGCTCAGAGGAACCAATCCCTGAGCAACCTGTGTCTGCACATAGGCAGTAAAAGCGTCCTGCAGGTAGAGGCTGTGTTTAGACTCACCAAAGCCATCAGCCCCTCTGCTCTGCCCTGGGGAAACTTCAGCTGGATTCCTGCATCCAGCTCTGCAGGCCCCAACACCAGAAGGATGAGGAGCTGTTGGAGCAGGTCCAGAGGAGGCCATGCAAATGCTCAGAGGGCTGGAGCCCCTCTGGTCTGGGGACAGGCTGAGAGAGTTGGTGTTGTTCAACCTGGAGAGGAGAAGGCTCTGGGGGGACCTTATACTGAACTTCCACTCCCTGAAAGGGGCTGTCAGAAGGCTGGGAAGGCTGTTCGCAAGGGCAGGGAATGACAGGACAAGGGCTGGTTTGAAGCTGCAGAAAGGCAGTGTGAGGCTGGACAGCAGGAACAAGGTCTGGGATCTGAGGGTGGGGGATCCCTGGACCAGGCTGCCCAGAGAGGGGTGGAAGCCCCATTCCTGGAACCATTCAAGGTCAGGCTGGCTGAGGCTCTGGGCAACCTGGTCTGTTGAGTGCTGACCCTGCTTGGTGTAGGAGTGTTGGACTGGATGCCCTTTGGAGGTCCCTTCCAACACCATGGTTCTATGATTCTGTGATGTCCAGGACAATCCGGTCTTGTCTCTGTTGCTTTTGGCAACTGTGGCTGTAGAAAACACTTCAGTTTGAAAGTCAGATCTTGCTGACCCTTCCCATTCTGGGGCCAGTAGCTGCTTAGACTAACTCAGAGAGCTGATAGGAACTCAGCAGTACCAAAAGCTGGGTACCTGGGTACGGGAGTTATTTTTACAACACTATTTCTTACCCCAAAGAGACGTTTCCCAAGGTTTATGTCCTCTCTGAATCTCTAACTCCTGGTTATACTTGGAACAAATATCGCCATGTGTAACGTGTAACACAGCATACTGCCCCTGCAGACAATTTATAGGACAGTTCAGCTCTAGGGCAGCAAGAACCCTTTTTTCCTCCACTGATAAGTTCACATTGGACCAAGAGTTACACATGGCTGGTCTTTACACATCCAGAGTTCTTCTGCTTTTCTCAGGGTGTATATTCCCTCTGGTAGCTATATTTATGTATTTATAGGAAAGAGCTGTTTTCATTCCACAACCTCATTTCAATTAACAATGCTTCCAGCAATTCAGAGATTCAGAGATTCCTAGAATGTTTCAGGTTGGAAGAGACCTCAAAGATCACCCGGTTCCAAACTCCCTGCCATGAGCACAGACAACCCCCACCAGACCAGGGGGTTCAAGGCCCCAGCCAATCTGGCCTTGAACACTTCCAGGGAACCAGGGGGCAGTCCCAACCTCCCTGGGCAACCTTTTCCCCTCATAGGGAAGAACTTCCTCCTGACTTCCAGTCTAAACCTCCCCTTTTCCAGGTGCAAAAGCCCTTGGAAACAGCCCCTCCCCAGCTGTAGCCCCCTTCAGGGACTGGAAGTCTGCTCTAAGATCTCCCCGCAGTCTCTTCTTCTCCAGGCTAAAAAGCCCCAACTCTCTCAGCCTGTCCCCATAGCAGAGGTGCTCCAGCCTCCACTCATCCTCACGGCCCTCCTCTGGACACATTCCATCACCTCAATCTCTTTCCTGTGTTGGGGGCTCCAGAACTGAACACAGTACTGCAGATGGGGTCTCACGAGAGCATTTCTAGACGAAGCACCCCCATGGAAGTGTTTGATGTTCAGCTGACATCAAACAATTCTTTTCTTTTCTGATGCACTGAGTGACCAAACATCATTACAGAGAGAACCCTGATGTGCTAGGAATGGTTAGAATTCATGGTTAGAAGCCATAGCAGCAGGGAGGTTGCTCAGCTCGGGTCTGTCTGGGGGTTGGGCTGGTACTGAGAGCCATGTTAACATCACTTGGGGTCCCCAGCTGGAGACTTGGTCAGACTTCCCAAACAGACTGCGGATGAAGTGGAGATAAAGTCCAGTAGGCACCTCATGAGAAGGAAATGGTCACAACAGATCCTTCAAGCTGCAAGAGACACAAGAGCTGGCTCAGGATCAGAGCCATAAACATCTCTAATTGCATCACCATGAAACGGAGGAGCCCGAGGGTGGGCCGATTGCATTTGCAGATCTCTGTGTGAACAGAGCTGGCCATGGACACAACCCTGCGGGCGACTGGCCATTGCGGAGCCATAAAGCTGCCCCATGGTGCTTCTCATGCACCTCGATGGCAGACGGATATGCAGGCACAGCACCGAGTTGTGGACTTTTCTCTCTGATGTGGCTTACAGAAACCAAAGATCAAGAGCTCCTCATACCCTCGGTAAGCAGAGCTGTTACAGGCTGCTGTGGAGGGACCATGTTCCTGGGGCTCCCCAGCCCCTTTGGGGTCGCCAGTTCCAGGGAGTCGCTCAGGAAGGTTCAGAAGTTGAGTTTTGCATCCCAAGATGTTTCTCTAAGAGATGCTTCTGGGTGGAGACCAAAGATCTCAATTTCCTGGCATGTCTCAATTCCAAATCCTCCCTCAACACAAAGAGTGACGACAACCTGGCCTTCCAGTACNTGAGGCTCTGGCCAGCCTGCTCTAGGGTGGGGTGTCCCTGCCCATGGCAGGGGGGTTGGGACTGGATGATCCTGTGGTCCCTTCCAACCCTGACTGATTCTGTAATTTCTTCCCAGGGAGGGTGACGGGGCACTGGAGGGGGCTGCCTGGGGGGTTGTGGAGCCTCCTTCTCTGCAGACTTTTGAAACCAGCCTGGGCTTGGCCTGGGTGATCCTGCTGTGGCAGGGGGATTGGACTGGATGATCTTTCAAGGTCCTTTCCGGTTCCTACCGATTCTATGATTATATGACCCTCTGTGATAGGACGATGCTCAGAATAGGGCAGGCAAAGGCTGGAGAGGCATAGGAAATGGAAAAGCTAACATGAAAAATTAAAGGAAAAGGTAAAAAACACCCCAACCAAACAAGAACTTAGAGAAGGTGGAACCTGTCCTGAAGGACGAAGGTCAGACACTTGCTCTCAGTTTTGTTGGAGAGAAGATGGTAAAAATGCAAGGTGTAGGGTAAAGGTTCCCTTCAAAACAGAGAGCATCTGCAGTCCATGGCTGGCAGGGACTCAGGACCTGTGCTCAGGGTACATGCTGAGGCAGAGATTCATCCCAAACATCCCCCACTCCGAGGCACCAAAGTACCCAGCAGTGAGTTCCTCAGTGCCCTGCAGAGGAGCAGCTCTGTGGCTGTGCTGGATGAGTCTTTGGTGTCCCTGCACTCAACGGTAGCTTGTCACAGCTGTCACACAAACATAGCTCACAGCTCTGCCCATGTTCTAAAGCCTGAGCAATTCCAGTTTATCCCAATTTTCCTGAGCAGTTTTGGGCTGGCGAGAGCCCGGACAGCTGCAGGAAATGAGGTGCTTTTAGCCACCCGCTGCATCAAAGTGGCTGTCACGGGAAGAAAAGCAGCACCAGTGAAAACAACTGGGGAGCCGAACCCTCACCTGCTTCCCCTCTTAAAAAGCTCTGCAGGAGGGGAAAGCGAGGGAGAACAGAAGGGGGCTTCTGTCTGCAGAAGCAGGCTTACGAGGGGAGGGAGCGGCAATGCTAGGGTTTAGGGAAGGACCTGCTTGCTCAGAGCTGACTCTGGATGTAACTGCCACGCCAACGCCTCATTCTCCTTATGTGAGGAGGTGGCAGAGCTGTCACCACCTGTTCAAAGGGAACAACTGCCTCGGGGGGCTCCCTGGAGAAGGCTGGGTGTGTGCTGAGGCTATCGATTTTTGCACTCTTGTCCCAGATAGAGATTGAACCACAGGTTCATGGTGACTTTCAGCTAGAGGGTTGTGGTTGCCAAAGAGCTCGATGATAATTCACAGGTAACCAAAGAACATATTAAAACAGGTAATTAAATAATGTCCTAGAGCATCTGAACACAGACTTAGAACCCTTCATTTGGGGGGGTGGGGGGTGTTAGTTTTAACTTTGGAACCAATAGAAGAGAAAGCAAAAGGCAAAGTGTGAAATATATTTGATGAAGACCTGAGATGGGGGATGTGAGACAAACCAGGCTGAGCGATAAAGCAGCGTCTAGAAAGCAGAGTGAGGTGGGAACAGGACAGTGCTCACGACTGAATGTAATTCCCTGCTTACGGGGGAATTATTGTGGCAACGAGCGGCCTGTTTTACTGTTTTCTGAGCAGTCTGTGGGCTAATATTTGTTTCTAAAATGCTGTCTGCAGAAATTATGAGTCTGCTCCTTAATAGCCCCGAATGACTCACAAAGTTTCAGAGTTGACACCAATTGCATTTTTTAAAGGTCTTTGTTTGCAGAAGCCAAATAAAAAACATTTTAGCCTCCTCTAAATATCGAGATGGCTCTGGTAGCAGTAAAATTTCCCTAAATTTCACATCCATTCCTCAAATAGGAGTTAATGGTGGAATGAGGAGCAAATACAATAAGCAGGCTCTCCATAAATACACACAGAGCGAGTGGATTTCATTTCTCTCAGCCCCAAGTGCCCCGTTCTAAATGGAGGCAGTGATGACTGAGGAGACAGTGTGATCCTCCTTAGAGATTTGGTAGCAATTGAGGAACCAAGAGCAAAGAGCTCTGTGGGGACAGAAATCAGGGGTGAGAAAATCACAGAATCACACAGAATCCCAGGCTGGAAAAGACCCCTAAGAGCATCCAGCCCAGCCTAGCACCTAACATCACCCCATCAGCCAGACCTGAGCACTTGGGGCCACAGCCAGTCTGTCCTTCAACACCTCCAGACACGGGGACTCCCCCACTGCCCTGGGCAGTCCATTCCAGGCTCTGAGCACCCTTTCCAGGAGGAAAGGCTTCCTAACATCCAACCTAACCCTCCCCATGGCAGCTTCAGCTCCTGCCCTCTCGTCCTGTCACTAGTTGCCTGACCGCCACCTGACTACAACCTTCCTTCAGGGAGTTGGAGAGAGGAAGAAGGTCTCCCCCGAGTCTCCTCTTCTCCAGGCTAAAATGATCCCCTTGGTCCTCACAGCTGAGGGTCAGGTCAGGGTAAAAACCACCAACGTGACAATTCAGAGGAGAGGTTTTTTCTTAGGCTTCGAACCCTTTCCCAGTGTTGGGCTCACAGGACTGTTGCGATGGTCTGGGTCTCAGGTTTAGGCCTGGGAGATCCAGAACCTGGGGTAACACCTGTGGGTTCAGGCAGTCAAGGCATCTGCCAGGCTCTTTTTTTTTTCAACCTCTTTCATTTCATCAGCTGATTTTGTTCCTGCCTGGATCAAGAGTGAAAGCAGAAGACATCCCAGAGCAAGAATCATGGAATCGCAGAATCAGAGAATCATCAGGGTTGGAAAAGACCTCCAAGATCATTTGGTACAGCTGTCCTCTCTACATCCCCCAACCACTGACCCATCTCCACAAACACCTTGGCTGCCTGGTTGTTGAACCCCTCCAGGGACAGTGCCTCCCAGTTAGGTGTTTGAAACCACCTTGAGGAATCGTACAGATTCCAGGCAACACAAACAAGGAGTTGTTTTCAACTTCACAGTCAGGTCTTTGTAAACAGGATGATTTTCTTCATGTGGGAGCCAGTGACAGGGAAGCCATTTGGTCTGCAGCCACTTCATCTGTGATTTACGTCTTTAATTTACTCAACAGACTCTAATACCAGATGGCTCTTCTCAAAGGCATCTGGGGATAGGACGAGGGGCAATGGGTGCAAGCTGGAACAGAGGAGGCTCCATAGAAATATCAGAAGGAACTTCTTCCCAGTGAGGGTACCGGAGCACTGGACCAGGCTGCCCAGGGGGGTTGTGGAGTCTCCTTCCCTGGAGATGTTCCAGACCCGCCTGGCTGTGTTCCTGTGCAACTTGGTCTGGGTGATCCTGCTGTAGCAGGGGGATTGGACTGGATGAGCTTTCCAGGTCCCTTCTGATTGCTAATGATTCTGTGATTCTATGTTTAGGCACTGACTTTGCTCATTCAGTACCTGCTGACCTTCGAGGTCACCAAGTCCAACCATTAACTGAAATCAATGAGCCCAGTTTAGCTCTCCAAGGCCTTCAGCAAGTCCTCACCAGCTGTTTGCCACTAGGACTCTAGATTCTGTCTGAATGCCCAAAACCTGGCTGACTGGAAGTCGACTGCAGACAGATCCTTCTCAAGTCTATCTCATCACGTGCTGTCCTCTGCTTTCCTCCACACTCTGATGAAGCCCAGTTTCCTATTCAAGTTGCTGTAATCAGTGGCAATAAATCTACTCAATATCTGGGGTGAACTTGCTGCCGCTGCAGAAGGGTGCTTACAGGAGTGCACACAGACCATCGGCTACAGACCCATGGGGTAACATGGGCAAGGAGAGTGGGGAGGCCTTGGCACAGGCTGCCCCAGGGAGGGGGTGGAGGCACCGTCCTTGGAGGGGTTCAACAACCGGGCAGCCATGGGGATTGAGGAGCTGGGGTAGTGGTTGGAGATTGTAGGGGGGATGATTGGACTGGATGATCTTGGAGGTGTTTTCCAACCTTGATGACTCTGTGATTCTATTCCAACACAAACCTTGGTACTGAGCAGCATCAGCTGAGGCATCAGGGTGGTACTGACCTGCTGCAAAGAAAACGAACTCTATCCCAGCCAAAACCACTGCTGAATCATAGAAGGTTGGTAGGCACCTCCAAAGGCCATCCAGTCCAACCCCCCTGCAGTGAGCAGGGACAGCCTCAGCTGTCATCAGGTTGCCCAGAGCCTTGCCCAGCCTCACCTTGAATATCTCCAGGGATGGGGTCTCAGCTACCTTTCTGGGCAGCCAGTTCCAGTGTTCAACCCCCCTCCTGCTGAAGAACTTCTTCCTGACAGCCCTTCTCTGCTGTGAAACCAGTGCCCCTTGTCCTGTCACTCCAGGCCTTCGTGAACAGTCCCTTGCAGCCTCCCTGTAGCCCTTTCAGGTACTGGGAGACAGAAACAAGACAGGGCAGAGAGCTGAAAGCTGCTGGAGCACAGAAGTCCTTCCCTCATAGTCCTGTCTCTGTTGTAGTGACTTCGTGTTGTCATTTTCCACACAGTAACCAAAGTCAGCAGGCTGCAATCATGTTTGACCTCTTGGTGAGTAATTAATGGTCTTTACATGTCCACAGCATAGGTGTTTAGATAAGCAATGGAGTCTCAATCACAGAATGAGTGAGACTGAGTTCATCCAGCCCATCCCAGCACCTAACAGCACCCCAGCGCCCACTCCAGGGCACTCAGGGCCACAGCCAGGCTGTCCTTCAACACCTCCAGACACGAGGACTCCCCCCCTGCCCTGGGCAGTCCAGTCCAGGCTCTGAGCGCCCTTTTCCTGAGGAAGGGCTTCCTAACATCCAACCTAACCCTCCCCTGGCAGCTTCAGTCCCTGCCCTCTCATCCTGGTGCTGGTTACCTGGGAGAAGAGCCCCGAGGGTGACCGGATGGCTACAGCTGGCTGGTCCAGTGGCCAGGTTGTGGAGGTCTTGTAAATGTCATGGACTCCACTCCCAATAGGATCCCCAAACCTCACACATAGGACCCCACCATCCCCCACAGGATTTTAAAACCCTGTAATGGGACCCCAAACATCTCCCAGCACCACCCATCCACCATCCTCCATCAGGAATCCTAAAAGCACTCACTGCCCCTGAAGGGAAGACCTAAAGCCCTCCAGAAGCCCAAATAAGGCCCCAGTGCCTCCACTGGAACATCAAAACCCCTTGAAACCCCAGGGGAATCCTAGCATCCTTCACAAAGGACCCCAAAGCTGCAGGTAATGGACGCTAAAAGCCACCCAAAGGGACCCTAAGCAACAGGCAAGGACCTGGCTGTCATGCAGCTGCCTGAAGGCAGAATAAACCTCAGCCCCTTTCTTCACAGATGCTTTGTTTTGACCAAGGAAATGTTAAAACACTGTTGGGTCTAGAAAGGTGTCTGCAAGGAAAAGGACAAGAGGGGGTTTCTTCCCTTTTCCACTTTCTCT
>VZRI01006599.1:254937-281889 GCA_013397515.1 Upupa epops | reverse complement strand
AACAAAACAAAAAAAAAAAAACCTGTGTCTGCAACCCTGCCTACTTGCCTTGCCTGCGCGAACTGCCATGCAAACTGCCTCTCTATAGCCAGTTACAATCCTGTTTGCCTACTCCTGTTCGCTGTGCTCCAGGTCGCCATGCTCACTAGAAGCTCCTAGAGTGGGTGTCTCATTATATGATAGGTATCTCATTATATGTCTGAAATCCCAAACTCTGTAGCACAGATGGGAACACAAGGCTCCAGTTGGGATGCATGAAGCACCAGGATTACATACAGTCTTTCCTTTTGCTTCCACTCAAACCTGCTCTTGTATATCTTGTCTGTCCATGTGCAGCTTGTAAGGATCATACCTTGATTAAGCACAAGCCTTTTGACTCACTGATGAGTTTTCTCTGTCAGATGTTGTGCAGAAAGACTTCGGAGAAAGTCACAGTAGCTAAAGAACAGGGGGGAGCATTTGTAAATACATACCATAGGGTAGTGCTTCCCATTTGTGGCATGAGTCTTGTCAATGGTATGCAGAAGACGTCAGGGTGGTATGAAGTTATTTCATGACTGAAGTAATGCTTCTTTACACTCAGGCATGTGGCACAAGATATAGACAGGAACTGCTGAAGACCTGCTTTCTCTGCCTCAAGGTGGGACTCAAAAACTTTGGAGTAAAACAGAGCTCCTTCCCTCTACCTTCCAGAAGTTCATGATTTTCTTTGAAGACTAAACTCTTGTGTTTTTGCCCCAGTTGTAAATACTGGGGGACAAGCAAAGCACCTATGTGAGATCCTGATGAGGCTTTCCAAATCTTCCCTTCTAACTGCATTTTCTTGTATTTTAAATAAGCATATGTTTGCCAGGATACTTCTGTCTTCTGCAGAAAGCTGTTAGCAACACTGTGTATCTCACTCGTTCCAGCACATTTTACTCCTTGCAAATGTTGACAGCCATGTGTGAAGCCACGAGGATCAGTGCTTTGTGACCATCACCCACCAGGGAGGAATTCAGAGAGAAAAGCCAAGAAATTGGGGATGAGGGATGGATGTGAGACACTATTTTGGCTCACTTGTTGACAACCAGAGCTGGAAAACTGGCACCAGAAGATTCCATTCCTTATCAGTGACTATGATGCATAATTAGAGTACTCATGGGTTAATATCTAATAGTACAATATACCCATCATAACACACGCCATCTGAGTACCATCACATCAATAGCAACCTTCCGATACCTGAAAGGGGCTAATAAGAAGTCTGGGGAAGAATGTTCACAAGGGCATAGAACAGCAATTACATGCCACGAAACTGTAGGGTTTCTACATAGATTTCTGTGTGTGAAGAAGCATGCTATTCTATTAAAAAATACGTATAGAAATAATTGTTGTGTAAATTGTAGCCTACACAGGCAAAACAAAGAACAGAGTAACAGAAGAACAGTGTAAAGTCTTTCAATTTCCAGATAAAGATGATGTCATCAGTTTTTCTATTAACTGCAGCAGGTTTTGAACCTATTACCAAAAGTAGTCTGAGCCAAGCTTGTAGGCAGTGGCCATGCAAGAAGGCTGGGGAACAAATGGTCCCAAAGGCAGGGAATGATGGAACTGGGGGGATTGGTTTTAAGCTAGAAAAGGGTAGATTTAAGCTGGGCATTAGGAAAAAATTCTTGAATCTCAGGGTGGTGGATCACTGGAACAGGCTGCCTAGAGAGCTGGTGGAGGCCACATCCCTAGAGATATTCAAGGTCAGCCTTGATGGGGCTCTGAGCAATCATGTGTAGTCAGAGATGTCCCTGCTTACAACAAACAGGGGTGGGGTTGGACAAGGGGAGGTTGTACTCTGTGACCTTTGTAGGTCCCTTCCAACCCAACCCATTCTATGATTCTGGTTTCACAAACTGTGCAAAAGTCAGAACATGCCTAAAAATTGATGTCTCTCTCTCGATTAGTTATAACTAATCAGAGGAAGCGGGAGCCCAAAAGGGAGCTGTATGAGGTCCATGGTTGAGCGCTCACGCCAGTATCACCAAGACAGGGTTAATCAGTTGGGAGGGGCGGTGCTGCGCCAGTCACGTGGGGCGGGGTCTCGGCGGCCGTTGCTTGGGGCGGCAGTTTTAAATGGCGGCGGCTCCAACGATTCGGGGAAGGATGAAGTGCGGGTCGGCCGTGGGCGGCTGGGAGCCGGTGAGCAGCGGAGGCTTCTTGATTTGCGCGCCAGGGGGCTTGAGGTCTTGATGCAGTGCCGCCCATTAACGGTGGGGAAGAAGGGACTCGGGGTGTCCAGGTAGGGCGGAGGCGACGGGGACGCTGAGCTACACGCTCGGCCGCCGTCAGGCTGTTGGGAGTGTGCAGCTGGTGTTGGGTTTCCTGTTAACGAGGGCTTTTTTTAAACCTCGTGTCACTTAAAACCCAGAATTATTTGGCTGTAAAGCTGATGATGATGATGGTGGATGCAAATCCTTGTTCTTGGTTTAGGGTAGAGAGTCACCAGTCTGGTGTCTACCTGTTCGCTTTAGGTATGTTAGGATCTGTGGGGTTCAGCCAGTGTGGTCATAAAGTACCTCAGAATAAGGCTTTGAAAGCCTGCATTTATGACATCAATTAAATTAAGTAAATTTTCCATTGGTCATGTCTTCAATAATAATCCATGTAATTTTTCTCAGCTGTTACTGCTGCAATAAAGCTAGAAATCCTTTAAGTTTTCTTATATTTTAGATATGCTTAGGTGGAGAATAAAACGATTTTGAATAGCTTCTGGGTAAGAGACTGAAGGTCTCACAGCTGTTAGCAAACTCTCCTGGGTTGTGTCATCATTGGTAGGGGAAGGATGGAGACCGCAAAGGAAGAACTGTGTTAGTAGCCAGCAAAAGGCAAAGCAGTGCTGTGTTGTTCCTCCAAGTCTAGGTGGTGTACTCGTATTTTTAGAAGAGACAGGGAAAAAAACCCAACAGAACAAACTGCTGACTGGTTTCTTTTGGTAGACACAGAGAACTTCGCACATCCCAAACGAGGCTGCTATGTCATTCCCTCAGCTGAGATTTACAGGGTGTGGTTATTTAAGTTATGGCTCAACAACCATTTAATGATAGTCCAGAATATTTGAGGAGAACCTGCGTGAGATATAGCATGCACAAGTTCCTTTGCGGAGTTCTCGAAGTCCTGGTATGGATACACACAGATGCCCTAAACTAAAAGAGTTTGTTTCTTTAGCATCATTATGTACCCTGCAATAGGCCTGGAGAGAATCTGTGGTCTGTGCTGGGTCACTGTGGAGGCATGTTCCCATGGGAATAGCTATTTTACTCTGAGATGTTCAGCTTTGTATCAGCTGATATATTAGTTTAGGCACTGAGAAGGAGTAATTATTTCTTAGGGGCAGCTCTGGGCCTTGCTTAGCTTATCATAGCTGTGTAGAGATTGACTTGGAATATAAGAAGACTGGAAGTTATTTGCTTATCCTTTCATTCTGGGATGAGTTCTGTGAAAAAGCATGACTAGAGAAGCAGGTGTTGGGGATGTGGAGGGATTTGGCGTACCACTTTATCCTGCAGTGGTTGTTATTGAAGCTTTGGGAAGCAAATCCGTGATGAGGTCTGGTGAAACAGTGCGGTTTATCCCTCCATAGTGGGTCCAGGTTCTCCATATAAGTCTCTATATTACTGTAGGAAATACCTGAACTTCTGTGGAAAATACCTTGTGTGCTTTGATAGCTGTCCACCACCAAACAACCCCGTGGTGCCTGTGTCATGGCAACCCATGCGTGTTCTGAATGTTTCTTGTGGTATCTTAGACTGAGAGCTCTCCGTTTCTGCAGAGGAAAGAAGAGAATACTTTGTGTTAGTGCTCTCACAGGTTCTGTATTTCTCAGTTACTTGTGGGGAAATTAGTTCCCTTCTTATTTCTATCCTGTCCAAAGGCTTGAGGGAGAGCAGCTGCCAGTACTTTTCTACTGGCTGAAAAGCTGACCTCATTTCAAATTATTGAATGTGAGTTTTGGTCAATTCCTTGTAGATCCATCCCCAGAACCCTTGTTTTGAGGTCAGATGTGTAAGTTTTCAGTTTTATACTACAATACTTTAAACGCAACAAATAGTTGAGACACTTGCTCAGGGCTGAAAAAGCTTTGCTCATCACCAGCTTGCAATGCAACCCTGCAGTGCAGTGATGACAGTGTTTTTTTTGTCTGTCAGAAGTACTTGGTTTGGCTAGGGATGGCCACATAACAATGAATTTTGTATCAGAGTCATCAGTAGCATCTAGAACAACTTTGGGACAGAGCAAACTCTGTCCTTCACATTAATTATCAGCTGTCTTAATGTGAATTGATTTCTTGATAGGCAAGTGAGGAATAATGTGAACTTATAAATGGTTGTTTTCTTTGCAAGTAGATTTCTCAAAAGGATTTATAATACCTTAATTCCCCCCCCCTTCAAAAAACAAAGATGCAGAATTCTAGTTGACTTGAAAGACAAATCTGTCTTATGTCAGCCATCTGGCTTCAAGTAACAGTAAAGTATTGGAAAATTCTCCTTTTTTATCTCTTCTGGTGTTACCTGAATTTTATAGCAACTAGAAGTGAAAAAAGGTCAATTTTTGTAAACCCTTCTTAAGGTACCTGAAGTAGTGTGGTTAATTTCTGAAGTAAAATAATTTACCCATTTTCCTGAGTTTGGAGGGAACACCCTAAAAAGTGGGGTGTTAATGTCTAAGCTTGTTTCAGGTTCAGCTAGGCCTCACAGTGACCACATGGAGTAGGCCATGTGTTATCTAAGAATGACATGCTGAGGCACACAAATTTAAGATGCTACAGTGAGTTAATGGTTTGGAATTTGCATGTGTAACGGAAATAGGGAATCTGTAGTGTGGACTGTCATTTTACATTTAGCGACTATCGTAATGGGTGTGTGTCGTGGAAACCTTGGGTTTTCGAACCCAACTGTGAAGTAAGAGCTGATTAAAAATTTCAGGATGATGTTAGTTGGGTTTTTTTAGTCCCTTGGCTTTTTTTCATACCTAGGAGTACGATATCCAAGAGAAAATTAACTTTGAAATCCGCATGCGAGAAGGCATCTGCAAACTACTCGCGGTGAGCACACAGAAAGACCAACTCTTGCAAGCAGTTAAAAACCTGATGGTGTGCAATGCTCGCATACGTGCGTATGGAATGGAGCTACAGAACCAAAGAGAAGAGCCCATCTCCTGCAGGACCCGAGAGTGGTGAGGAACAGCTCAAACTCAAATAGAACGTTACAGATCAGTGTTTTGCTTATGTGAATTCTTAGCAGCCTGTCTAGGAAAGCAAATGTCAACCTTCTCTCTTCCCCCATACATATATTGACACTTCTGTAAAACTCCACTTTAAGAACATTCCTTCCTCTTCTTTTTACTTTAGAAAATCGAAGACAGATCACATTTTCCTTGGTAGGTTTTATTACTGCATTAATTCAGCATCTGGATATCAGGTAACAAACATACTGTCTTGATCTCCTTTAGCATACAAAAAGGTACCAAGTTTGAAAGCACAAAACTACCCAAGTCAAAATATGCCTGTTCATACTTTTCTTTCTAGTTTTATTAAGGTCCCTTTAATAATGGATTCATCGTGGCTAATTGGTACCCTCTGCTGGCCGCTTCTACTAACTACATCAAATAATAAATGGGAAAAAAAAATCAGTTTAGTTGAAAATATTGTCATAACTCTTGAATGTGCTAAATTGTAAGTGGTTTGTCTGAACAACGTTATCATTTGTTTGCCTAATGGAGTATATTTTGGGTGTAATGTTGACAGTCATGGTGCAGAGATGTTATTGCTCTCCGGTTATTGCTTTAATGAAATTTTATGTTGCAATTTGGAATAGAACCAATTTGAGCACATGCTTAGCTCCAGTTAATTGTACTACACGAGCAGTACTGCTACTTTTTGTTTTCAGAAATGTGGTCTTACTGGAGAAATTAATTGAAGGGAAGAACTGCATTTTCTGATTAATAACTATTATTGTGAAAGCTGAATTTGAAGACAAGTAATTACTGTGTGTGTTATTCTGTAATTATTTCAGTTGTATTGTACTGTCCCACTATGATGAAGACCTTTTTAGTGATTCATCATTAATTTATGCTTGACTCCCCATTTTTGGTGTCGGTGACCACAGAATGGTGATGGCACATGTTCAGAACAGGGCAGAGATACTTGGAGATTTATCTTACAGTCACAGCTGAATGCTTTAATGTCATTTGTGTCTGTCATGTGTTGGTTTTTCATAGTTATGCCTTAAGGGCTCCTTTGAATTGTGATGATTATTTCTCTACCACTTAGATTGCACTCTTGATAGTTGATAGTGCATTTGCAGGTTTTATTTTAGTATTTGCTCAAGTCTGGAATTTGGTTGAACTTAGTCGAGATAAGATTATGATCTGAAATGCATCCAAGGTTTTCAAGTGAATTTTATTCCTGTTTCTTGTTATAAGGGTCTGTAATCTGTGAGTTACGAAGATATAATTCCCTCTGGAAATCAGGATATTGGTAACAGCTAGAAACTTTCATTTCACCTTATTTGCTTAGGAGTTAGGAGCTCTCCATAGTTATGCACTCCATTTATTATGTTAGCACTTCAGTGTTATTTGTTATCTATAGATTATTTTGATTCAATGTAAGATTGACCTTGAGATCTACACTGTGGCTGCTTAGAGAACAGTCTCCTACATGTAAAATCACAATATTAACAATGCAACTTTCTGTAATTGGCCTCTATTAATAGAGGAGGAGGCAACTCTCTAACCAATAATAGAACCAATAAATTAAGATGCTTATTCATTGATGTGTACAGAAGGGGAAGAGTTGCTTAGGTATTTGATTCTGTTGGAGCTGGAAAAGAAAAGACAAATCTACTTGTCTTTTAATACTCAGGTTAAATAAGCTTTGGAGTAATATCTCCTAGGGAATTAAGAAAATTGATGGCATACCTTCCTTCCAGATTATCCTTAAGTATCTAATGACTCATATCTTAAAGCAGAGATACCAAATTTAACTTTAAAGAGAAGTGTTTGAAATGAGCTGTAATATGAAAACCCTGACACTTTTTAATGATTAAAAGGGTTGAGTTTTAGAAGTCTAAATGTGCAGATCTCCAACCTCGTATTTCTTTCCTTCTTTTTATCAGGTCTTCAGAAAATGGGACAAAAGACTGGGTGGCATGCAGAGCAAAGGTCGCTATATCAGGTAAGCGTCTGGGTAGTCAGATCTAGGAGCTAATTGGCTGGACAGTAACTTGTAATGGAAATTACACCAATAAGATGGTATTTCTGAACTGTGCATGTGGTTCAGGGGCATAAATTGCTTTGTTTCCTTCAAGGGGACTTGTACTTTCAAATGACACACATGCTTTTGAAGCTCCTACGTAGCATTTCCATTTTACTTTCAGGGACTTACACAGTGGGAAATACTTTTTCCTGTCTGTCTTTAAACGCTGAATATGTTTCAAAGCTATATAAAGCTGTAAATGTGCTGAGAACTTTTTTTCTCTCTACACAAAGGCAAGCTTTGATGTGATTTTACAGGATGTGTCTAATAAATTGAGGGTAGAATTATAACTAGAATGCTAATGTTATTTACTTAATGAACATTGCATGACTACAGCAAAGTTATAGTGGGACAGCTTCTATGCAAGCTAGTAATAAGAATGTTTGACAGTGATTTCCATTAGGCTGGTGGACAGCTCTCTAGCCTTCTCTCAATCTTTAGTGCTACGAGTTTGCTGTTTTGTTTGTCTTTGCCAACAGTGGTGTTACTACACTCAGCATTCCTATAGCTGTTGGTTGTGACTGTGCTTCTGGCTTTGGTAACAAATCTGTTTGAGCTTCCTGATCTGCTTCATTAAAAATAAAATAGTGTAGAAAGGCTCATTTCTTAAACTGTTGAAGTTAATTCTGCATGTTTTGACATATCTTTAAGCAAGGTAACTTCAGTAGAAGAGTGATGAGCACATGGTTCAATAATGTTTTCTGCCAGCACAGCTGTTTGCGGAACATATATCTGTCTTTCCTCCTTATGGTAGTTGGATGAAAGCATCTGTTTGCCTGTCTGTGCTGTGGCTGCACCTTTCTTCTGATGCATAGAGTTATCTGCAGTGAAAAATTTAAGATCATGTAATACACTTTATATGTTTAGAGAATCAGAATTATGTAAGGACTCTAGTATGAAAAAATATGTTCATGTGAAACATTTATTTAGTAGGTTTTGATGGCACAAGTGAATAGAAGGGGTGAGGTATACCACTTCTTATGTGCCATCTGTTAGTTATTCTGTCATGTTATTAACATAACGGGTTCTCAGGCTGGAGGATCCCCAAAAATATAGAACAGATCAAGGCAAAGAAAAGATACCGCACTGTGAACTCAAGTCTGTGCGTGCTGGGATGCTGTCATGCCTTGCCCCTCTTCTTAATAGACTTGTGTCAGGAAGCTGAGCTGGCTCCAGTTTACAGCAGGAAAGTCTAAAGGTTCTTCTTGGCCTTTGCTGGGAGAGTTATATTTTGTACAGTTCACCTAATTCTTGCTTGGCAAGAGCCTCTAAATAAGATACATCGTCTACAGGAAAGTTGGAGAGAGACATCTAGTACATCTAGTGACAGAACAAGGGGGATGGTTGGAACTATATGTGCTGAGGTTCTTTCCAACCTAAATCATTCTATTGTCGGCTGATCCTGGAATGGCATTCATTCATACACACTTCCCTGTCTTTCCCTTGCATTGTCCTCTGACCCATTATGCTGTGTTTATTTAGTGTGTTAAAACGGGCCCTGCCTGCTTCCAAAGCTGCAGCTTCTTCACATCTGTGAAGTCTCTTTATTCTTCTTCCCTTGTGTAGCCAATTGGGCATGCTGCATTTTGTTCTTCTGCATGCTGACCTTCAGTGGATTTGTCCTGATGACTGCTGGAAAAAAAGTGCAATCACGTGGCCAGAAGTTTGGGAACAGCTATGAGGAATTCTGATGACTGTGCTCCTACAGAAAGCAACTGTACATCAGATACTGTGTGGGGAGCACATTCTTAAATCCATAGATTTTTCATGCTTTTTTTATCCCCCTCGTGTATGAATAAACCATGTCATTGTTATCATTTCTTTGTCAGAAGACAATGCACTAAACGTTATTCAGAAAGCACAATCATAATTTAAAGTGATTTTATAAAGGAATCATTTGCTTTAAATGTGATTAATAGTTTGAATGTATCCAGTTTGAATCTGCACAGGTTTACAACTAACAGTAACTGAAATTAAGGTGTGCGAAAATTGATCTTTGGCTTTGATAAGTGGCAACTCTGTCAATGCAAGAATGAATTGAATACTGATTTACAAGCACCACATTAAACTTGTTGAAACAATTGACTATATCCTGATGATTTTCTGACTAAGATGTAAATTTTTCAGCTCCTATGATATTGAAAGTGGCATACAGGAGTCATCTTTACTCTAGTCCTCTAATACTTTATGAGGTCTATTGAGCACATTAAAATTGCCATTCAGTTTGCTATGATTGAAGATGAAAAGAGGCTTTTATTGTAATTAAATTTTCTTGTACTTATGTAAGCTTGAGACCTTTGTCCTTCTAGGAAAGAAACATTGTGTGCTTTGTTGCTGACAGATTAAAAGTATATAGATATATATTCAAGTTTGAAACACACATCTGTAACTGTCTTAATGAAGCTATTTCTGTTTCCTTAGTTAACTAATTTTAGAAACGCTCACCATGCAAATGCATCTTTAGAAGTGAAAGGCAGTTTCAGAATGTGGTGTGTTATTGGGCTTTAGGAAGTTGCGGCAGACTAAAGCTGTGTGCTGACAGCTCACTGTTGAACACTCACTTTTCATGAAAGCTTAAAAATAGATGAGTTTGCATGTTTCAAAATTGAAATAGCATGTACAGTAATACATTCCATGACATCAAAAGCATGTATAATAATATGTGCTGTAATATAATCAAAATTAACTTTTATATTAAATGGAAAATTTAAATTTGTTCTGAAAGAGCAAGTATATGCAGTTTCACTTCAGTCAGTAAGCTTTGTGGGTAAATGTGGCAATCTGTTGCCAAATACCGCTATTGTTTTGCATGTTATCGTGCCATATGTGGATTTTTCTCCCGGCTCNAAATGTGGCAATCTGTTGCCAAATACCGCTATTGTTTTGCATGTTATCGTGCCATATGTGGATTTTTCTCCCGGCTCGACACTGAAAACAATGCTCACGCGTGACTACGTTGACGATTTCTGTCTGAAGACAATTGAGCTACTGCTGTCCAGTGCTGCCATCATGTGTCACTTAATATATTGCAGAGACTTTTAAACATCTCTTGTACTTGATAAACTTTGGATTTATAAAGTCCACACTGCATTTGTCTTTGAACAAGGGGATAATAAGAAACCTTATGATGCAAAACCCGAAGTCCTCAAAACATGAGGAAAATGTCACTCAGTGCTGTGTTGAATTGAGTAGATAAATGGGAAAGTTTGTTCGAGAAAATACTTTCCTATATTAAAATGACAGGCATGACTTACAGTAATGGCTCTGTAATTGCCTCTCTTCTTCTACTTCAAAATTGTAGTATATTTCTGAGTTTAAATAAATTTCTAAACTGTTTTTATGCTAGCTAAGGAGATTCTACCTGACATGTGGTTACAAGAGATATTTGCTCAGTGGTTAGCAAAACAATACTTAAGTGTTTGCAGTTTAAGTATCCCAGTTTTTCCATTAAAATATAAGTTTTTCTTGCAGTTTGGTGAGTAGTTTCCAGCACAAGGCAAGCAAAGTTTCAGTTTACATCTGTGCATAATAATGGGCTCAGCACCTCAGAGTTTTGAGAGTACCTCTCAGAACTGTGTTAAGCAGCCTCTCTGAAATGTCCTCTTGGGTACTTTCAAATGAGATTTTAAAATATTCCTTATCCTAGCATAATTTCTAAAAGAAAATGACATTTCAAGCTGAACTAGTTGTTGCATTGTCTTTTGACATGGATAATAAGATTGGAATAGTTATGCTGTTCTTTGGTTAAAAGATCGTGTTGCCTCCAGAACATCAGGAAAAGGAACAAGAAACTTATCGTAGTTTGTTTTGATTGCTGATTTCCTATAACTTAGTTTCCTTTTTTCCTTTTAGATATTCGAATACCATTAATGTGGAAAGACTCTGATCACTTCAACAGTAAAGAAAGTATGTAAAATGTAATGAGCTATTGTGATAAGCAACCTCTTGTGCCTGTAAATTGTGGGGAAAACCCATAGTCATTTCAACACCACCTTTGACTTTTTAGTAGACTTATATTTTACTCTGTTGTGTAGTTGCTCTTAATTTGAAGTTGGTTGTAGAAAGTTGAGTTGGTTCAAAGTTCTGTGGTTCTGTTTATATTTTAGGGTCTAAGAAGTCCTTCTGAAGAGAAATAACAGAGGAAGAAACGCTTGATTGTTATTAAATGGATAAAGGGGAAACTTCTGATTAAATGTGGTGTTCTATGTTTTGTCTACACTTGAGACAGTATATGGGAGTGTGTTTCCAGTAAGAAGTTTAAATGAAAGTTGTCTGTTAGTTTTCAATGTATTGGAGTGTCTTCAAGTACATGCATTTTGCTGTGTCACGGAGATTAACTGTAAATCTGTTCCAGCTGTCACCTGGCATTGATTTCACTTTGATTTTCAATAGGGTCAGAGAGGCTAAGCATGGCAAAATAATCTAATCCTATATAGTACATTCATAAAACGACACAGGCCTTGGACCAAATGTTGAGGTTTTTTTTGCTTAACATCACTTTACATGTGATTTTTTTTTAACACATTTTTTCACAAAAAATAACAATTTTTCCAAAAGTTTTCAAGTGGCTGGTATGAACTATACACTTCAGTATCAGAAAGCAAAAGTTGATCTTGAACAGAAGTTGGCATTTTTCTTTGAGTGGTGTTCTACCTAAATAGCAGCTTCCATTCAATTATCATAATCGATTACCATAAAATCCTATGATGAAAATTTATGGTGGGAAGGATTTGAGGGCAATTCCTTAGAGGTCTGAATTACCATTTCTTCTACTTTTGTTTCTTTGGCACTCTCTAGAGTCACAGCGCTACGCAGTTTTTTGTTTGCTCAAGATGGGAGCTGAGGTTTTTGACACAGAGGTGGCTATTGTGGATAAAGCAATAACAGATATCTGCTTCGAGAATGTGACCATATTGTGAGTATAATGTCTTATTTTTGTTAAGGACAAATACTGTTTTCTTTTAAAAATGCATGTGATTACACTGATGCCCAGCAAGTTTTTCATGCTGATAAAGGAATCAGAAGTCCTGTTAATGTCAGTGGGTGGTGAATCCCAACCTCTGGAAGGTTTATTCTTGCATACATAATGATGCTGCTTGTAGATGAGCCATATGTACTGGACTCTTCAGCTTTGCCATGCTGAAATATTTTTCTTATAAATAAGAGGTAAACGAACTTGTACCTCAAGGTCTAAAACCTGAAGCATTGTGAAAATTTAAGTGTGTTTCACCTGGTGTTCTTAAGTATTGTACTGTACAGCAGGCTGTGGTCTAGTTCCACTCCTTGTGTTCTCTGCTATGGCCACAGTACTCACAACTGGAGAATGCTAGACAGGAAATTATTCACTTATCTGTAAAAGTAACCTGGAAAAGAGTGCAAAGATATTCTCGTGTACTTTCTTGCTGATTTATAATTTTTAAGAGTCCTGAGAGGCACTTAACTTTTATTTCCTCTGGTTTTTTTTTATATTAGCAATTTAAATTCAGTCTCCTGAGGAAGACTGACTGGAACTACTAGAACTACTGAAAACTTTAAAGCAAGATCCTGAAAACTGAGTGGTTGAGAGAGAGTGTATCTTTAAACCAGGTTTTAATGCCTGTTCCAGAGTCGGGGTGAAGATTTAAACTTGTTTCTTCAAAGACATGAGACTTGACCATTAGGAAAGACTTCTTTTTTGCAAGGGCCATTAGGTCTGGGAAGGGGTTGAATTGCCATCCCTGGATGTGTTGAAAAGCTCTGTAGGTCTGGAGCTCAGGAATGTGGTTTAGAGGTGGCCTTGGGAGAGTTAATGGTTAGACAGAATCTGAAAGGACTTTTTCAACCTGGGTGATTCTGTGATTAGAGCTTTCTGTGAAATAGTACAACAAAGTAGCAAAGGCTCTCTAACTTGCTATGTACACCCCAGGATGAAGACTTTTTCCAAAAGCCTTTGGAATGATTTTGTTGTGGGCATGTGTGTGATGAGATGATTTGTACCTGAAAGATGAGGTTAGACTTCTGGTTCAGTAACTAAGATTGCAAACAAGAAAACTGGTAGGACAGCAGAGAAGGAAAGCAGAGGCTGCAGAGAGCACAGCAGTAGGTAAAGTTCTGAATGACAAATTTTGCTGGTTGTAAGACAGGATTTTTTTCAGTGATGTGAAGGGGCTGGGATGAAACTAAGCTATTGTTAAAAGAGTTTATTCTGATTTAGGACCATACGCATGAGTAAGTTTTCAATCATGTGATTTTTGTGTAACTGTAGATGGCAGATTTAAGTATTTGAATATCTTGCCTGTGTTATTTCCATTAGATGGGTTCCCCCTCCTCTTTTAACATAAATGTTGAATTTCCTGTTTGCAATTGTTTATGGTTTAATTATAGCATCTATCTCATGACTTAAGTACTAAGTTACTGATGTGTACTGTAGTCTTTAATTCCATATTAATGTATGCGTTTGCCTGAACATTATGGCATTTCTTTCCTTGGTGAGAAATAGATGTTATTTAATATCTGTTGCAGCAGCAGCATTCCTTGGCAGCTCACTCAGTTTATTAACAAATACTCTGACATTTTCTCCTCCCTATCTTTAGTCATGAAGCAAGACCAGATTTCCAGGTGAAGGTTGAAGTGTATAGTTGCTGTACCGAGGAGCCTTTATGTGTAACAAACACGCCAAAGAAACTAGCAAAGAAGCTTAAAACATCTCTCAGCAAAGCTACAGGGAAGAAACTCAAAGCTGCTCTGGAAGACGACACTGAATCCCTCTTGCTCCCTGACCCAGTCATTCAGTAAGCCCTATATAGTAATAACCTGGTTTCATCATTTGACATAGAAATAAGCCAAATAGGTTGTAAAGGTTTGGAAAGCTGCCAAGAATGTGGTTATTTCTGTACTTACCAGAGTGAAAACAAATTTACATTTTAAATAGGAAATGAGAAAGTAGGTGTGAATTCCAACTGTGGCGCTCAGCCTTGGGGCCTGGTTCTGATCTGGAAACGCAGGACTAGGTTTTATCTTGCTGCTGTACAGTTAGCTAGCTGCTAAATCCACTGTTACTGGCAAATGCTAGAGTATTTTGTTTTCTGGTGAAATTCAAGCTTGCACAATCATTCTCTGCTCTCTGCCTTCTGCTTTCCCTTTTCCATTTATGCCCTCTTGCACGTTGTTTGCACCTAGACTAATTTGCTCATACTTGACAGACAGGTAGACATGTCTAGGAGTTACAAGTTGTGCGAAATAAAGGCAAGAGAATCTTTTCTTTTATCTTCTCCCCTATTTGCTGTGTCTGAGGTGCACGCTGTGCTCATGGGGGCCATTCCACTTGTTGGCTTTTCCATAAAGGCACTTTACCATTAGGCACGTCTGTCACTTTACCATTACAAGCTGTCTAAAAGAAGTTTTCTTAATTGACTTTAGCACAGAACATTTTAAAATGACTTACTGGTTTTCACTGCTCACAGAAATAAGTGCTGTTCCCAGTAATTTACCTGTTTCCTTTTGAAAATGATCTTAAGACTTTCATGCATTTCAAAATGACTTGAACTGCCTACTATTATTTCCCAGATACTTTAATTTCATTGGGTTTTAAGCAGGCCAAGTACCTAAATTGTATATACTAATAATACTGATTTCTTTTAAAGCAATTTTTTCAAGGAATTCCTTTTTTTCTTTGATGGCTGAACAGTGAAGAATCAATACCTAGTTCTTGTTAAGTGTTGAGTGTAGCCTTAGTCTGGCTTCGTATATTTATTTTGGATTTTGAAAGGAAGCCAGGAATATTCTACCTTTTGCCTAATACTGCTGTTAAAATCAGAAAGTACACATCCAAGAGATACTATCTGAAGAGCAAAGCAAATTTTAAAATTAACTTTCCAGTGTGTTCCACTTACTGACTACATATCTTTCCATCTGCATCATCTCAGAAGTTGTCAAGTATTTTTTTTATAGGTCCCTTCAAGATTTATATTAAGACCTTGGTAAGCAGCCCTTATAACAGGGAAGAGATTGCAAGAGAGTTTTCAAGTATTCCAGTTTTACCAGTCTGACAGGTGTAATTAAATGGCAACAAAAAAGGAAACTTTCTGTATTCTATTAGCATCTTTTCTCAGCATATTTTGTTTGTACAGGCCTTTTACTTTGCAGAGCACACGTCAACGAAGTTCTGTTTTCCAAAAACTCCTTGATGCCTCGGCATCAAACTTGGCTTAAAAATCTCATTGGTTAGTGTGGAAACTGTCAGAACCTTAGAGACAAAGTACCTGTAATGGTTGCTTAGGTTGTTTAACTTCAGTTGTACTGATTATTCACTATTCTTAATCATCTTTATTTCCATTTCCGTATAGTCTTTTCCTGCTTCATTTCCGTTTTTGCTTAATTTTGTTTTTTTCCTTTTACATTTGTCATACAAGGAAAACGTTCAGTGCAGTTATGTTGCTGAATGCCTGAATAACTAGTTTGCTCCTTTGGATAAATCACTGGAGAGACTCCCTGAACTGTATGTTTATTCACTTGAAGAACTGGCCTACACATGGACTGGTTGTTATTGACTGTTGCATATTGTCCTCACTGGGCTGCAGGCTTTCGTGTCCTCTGTTTGAGTTGGCAAACCCACGGTGATATTTTGCTAGAAGTACATAGTCTAATGGCCTCACTGGTACAGTTGTGTTCATTCTACTACCCGAACCTTGTATTTGTTTTTACCTTCTATTATTTAAGATCTCACTGGAAGGTGAGCTCATTAGACAATTTTGACTTGCAAATCCTGCATTCTGCATGTTCAGATGAGCAAACTGAGGTTGGGATTTCTACCATAGGGCTTAATGTTGATTAATGTGCATTAGTTAATATGCATCAATGGAAGGGATGATGTAGTTACACCTTCCCACGCCAGTGTCTGTGTGGTGACTTTGATGCCTCTGTCTCTTGATCAGTAAACAAATGTAACAACGAGCCTTTGCCACAGGCATGTTGTGGAGATGAACTGATTTACTTTTTAAAAATAAAGTTATTACATGGAAAAACACTATAGATATGCAAAGTGCTGCACGAGATGCAGCAGGCAGATTATTCTTTGTTCTACAAAGGAACTTCCATTTAAGGCACTTGTCTAATTCTGTGAAATGTAGAGGCAAAATGTAGTCAACAATTCTGATTAGCCAGCCAAATTTGAAAAATATTTGCAGATAAAACTTCTCTAAATTGTATTGCAGCTGGCTGGAAGGAACACTGTTATATTTTAGAACGAAAATGTTACTGTGAGGCATATTTTAAAAGTGAAGTAGCTATTTTTTTTGGCAAGGGAGTTGTGGTAATTAGTCATGCTTTAGGGAAAAAAACCCCTTTAAAATCAGCACGGAAGTTTTATCTGTGAGAAGAAACTGAACTTTTGGGTACAGTTTAAATAGAATGGTAACATGTTGCTCAACTGCATGGCAAAATGTAATCTGTGGAGAAATCCTTTTGTTAGGAACAGACTAGCAGGGAATGTATATACAAGTTTTTGTTCGGATTGCCCTCTTGAAATGTTTCACAGTATTCTGGGCTAAAAACCACTGCTGCATAGTGTTTAATTTTCCCCTTATTCCCTTGAGACAGAGGAGTAGCAGATCTCTCTGCTAACAAATTTGCCACTTTTCCTCTTCCTTTTTTATTACAGTTAGAGCTGGGTAGGCTTTTGCTGGCATCCTCTACAGAGCCAAATGTTTTAAACCCCTATGTTCCCACTGTGCTATTAGGAAAATAACTTTTGAGAAATATTCTGATAGAAAAAACATATATTAGTAATGTTGTTAGTGATAATTTGGTTGTGTCTTTTGCACCACCAATCTCTTAGGCCGTACTGAAGATATTTAACAGATGTTATGCTAGATCCTGTTAGGAAGACCAGTTAGTGATTTTTGAGGGGTTGTTTTCTTGTGAACTTTGTTTAAACTGCCTTTAGCCAGGTAGCATTCTTACTGAATTGTTGGACAGTAAATCTGTTACTTGGTCTGAAGAGTATTTGAGGGAAAAGTTTATCAAATGTGTACCAGTTTATTCCAAGAATTGCATTCCATATGCACTGTGCTGAATTGTAAATGTAATTCTTTTTGCTTTGGAGTTTGCCTAAGGAAAAGACATAACATTTTGAAACCTGTAAGCACAATAAGTGAAAGAGTCCTTTATGCTATGAAAGTGTAGAGTTTCTGCATGGATTTCTGCATGTGAAGAATCACACTAGTTGTTACCCTTAAATACATACAGAAGTAATTGTTGTGTAAAGTATAGCCTGTGAAGGCAAAGCAAAAGAGCAGAGTAACAGAGGAGTAGTGTAAAATCTAAGTTTTGACTTGCATTTTCAGATGATGTCATCAGTTTTTCTATTAACTGTAGTAATTTTTAAACCTATTAATAAATGTAGTTGATCTAGGACTAAGAATAAAAGCTGTATAGCTAGTGGTAGTTACTTGGTGTCTGAATAGAGCAGAGAGATGCTTTAGCATCCTCAGTGTTGAGAGGTAGAAGCTTACAGTGACAAGTGGCAGGCAATGGCCACATGAGAAGGCTGGGGAATAACTGTTCCCAAGAGCATAGAATGAGGGGTCATGGTTTTAAGCTAGAAAAATGTGAATTTAGGCTGGGCATTAGAAAAAAGTTCTTTGATCTGAGGGTAGTGGATTGCTGGAACAAGTTGCCTTGAGAGCTGGTGGAAGGCCCATCGCTGGAATCATTCAAGGTCAGGCTGGATGGGGCTCTGAGCCATCTGTTCTAGTTAGGTATGTCCCTACTTGTTGCAGGGGGCTTAGACTTGATGACCTTTTGGAGGTCCCTTCCAACTCAATGTATTCTATGATTCTAAGTCTCCTGGCTGACACACAAGTGGCTTTGGAAGGAGATGCCTAAAGGAGCCTCATGGTGTTGGTGCGGAAGTTGTGTAGTGGGAAGGAACTGTAGATAAGGATATGGGAAGCAGATCAACAGACTGTCGGTTTACAAGGAAAACCAGAGATATTGGAGTTTTGAGGGAAGAGTTTGTATAGTGGCAATCTGTACTTGCTGACAGGTGCTGCCTTATACTTTAGTGTTCCCTTGTATTCAAATAGCTTATATACTATCTACACCCGCTTTGATTACTTGCTTGAGTAACATGAAACAGTAATGTCTTAAAAAGTGCCTTTCCTTTCATATTTAGTGGAGCAAAATACAGTTTACTTGCATATACCACTTTGGGACTGGAGAGTGCTGAGGACAATTTCAGGACCCACAATCTTACCATTACAGGAAATGGTAAGTACATATGGTACCAATTTAAGGAAATAAAACCCCAGCAATTTGCATTTCTCTCTCTTGTAAACTAAAGAGGTCAAAGAGGTTATTTTTCTTGATACTTAATATAGAACAATTTTAATAAAATATTTAACATCTCTAAAACAAGCATCTGTACACAGCTGAATAAACTAGAAACAGTAAAATTTCAAGTTCAGATGAAGTTTTTATTCTTTTGGGAGTTTTTCCTGTCACTTGCATCTTGATCTTGTGCAAGTTGTAGCTATATACAAATTATTTCCCCTTTTTCACAACCAAGAAATGGTATCAGAATGAAAAGCAGGGGTTTTTTCCCCTCTCTGTAGTCAGAAAGAAAGTAGGAAAAAAGCTTCAGTTTAGCTCAGTAGTTTCAGGCCCAGGTTTAACACAGGACTAAGCCTATGTGCTTGCCATTCACCTTGATCTCTACTTCTGCTCTAGGACACAGGGTCTGTGATCATGCTGCAGCTGAAGGTGATGTCTTAAGTAGCGCAAGTACGTGTTTTGACATTCAGTATTTTCCGAGACACTATTCTCTTCCATAAACCATCCTCAAATTGTTAACTTAAGATGTGAGACTCACTGTGTTTCACCTTCTGGGTAGAATTTTATTTTTGATGTGGGTCAGCTTGACCTCAAAGATAATTTAATTCTTTACATGTCACTAATTCTGAATAAATACACATTCGAAGATGTGTAGATCATTTGTTTCTTGAGGGGTTGGCTTAATAATTCTAAGTTTCTTTACTTGTAAGACTTTTTTTATTAGTACTTGATAGTCAGTTTTCTGTCATTAATTTACATACCTTAGTTTGGTGAGAAATTACATACCTGTATATTTTGGTTCACTACAAGCATTTTTAAAACACTACCAAAGCTTGAGTCATGTCAATGTTGCATTACCTGCTGCTAATTACAGAAGATAGCCTATGGCAGAGTATTGTGGAGCAAGGAGTGTTATTACAATTCATTAGACATCCTTTGGAATCCCAAAGGCTTTCAGAGAGCTGAAGACAGAAATAGATACAAGTTCTAAATCTTGATAAAACAATCTAAAAGTGTAAATGTAGCTTTTTAAAATATAAAATGCTATTTGCTTTCATGATCTTAATGAAAAAATGAATGTAGAAAGCTCAACTTTACGTTTAGGGCAAATGTTTGGATCTAAGTGTTTGTCCTTGCCTGTGGTTTTTTTTTCCCCAGAGGAATCCTCTTTCTGGCTCCCTCTCTATGGAAACATGTGTTGCCGTTTAGTTGCTCAGCCTTCCTGCATGGTGAGGGATATGGTGGCAGGATTTCTTAATCAGCAGGTAGGAAGACCTTGCTTGTGCTCATATCCTCTGCTCTTAATAGCTGTCACTAGGAGTCAATTGTTAAAACATTTGCTTTTACCTCAAGTGCTTTCTTGAGAACTGTTATTTGTCACCTGTTCTACCCAGAGCAAGGGGAAAATTCTATCTCATAGTTGAGTTGACAAACAGTATTTTCAGTGCCAAAGAGTGAAGAAATAAATGCTTCCTTGGTGTGCTTATCAATAAAACTATTTAGGTAGTTTCATAAAGATCAAGTATAGTTGTTGTTCTGGAATTGTTGCTTGCGCTTGACAGCTGCAGTCCTAACAATTCTGTGGCTCTTGTCCTCGTAACCTCCTTTTCACTGTGCTAGCGCAAGAGCTCATATGGTAGCGTGGTGGATCTGGCTGGTGAACCAAGCCATATTTAAACTCATTTCTTCAAAAAAGGTTCCTGTGAACTCATTTTGCTTCTCTATTTTGGTTTGTTGCACAGCTAGACAAACAAGAAGGTGCTAGTGGAGGGCTAGAGCGATCAGGTCATTCATCGAGCGTGCTGAATTACAGGCTTGAAACTGGTTGTAAAACTATAATGCATTTATGAAAGCTGTTCAGGAAATTCATTTGAGAAAGTGGAAATTCTAGACAAGTGTCCTTGCTTGACATTTGTTGAACGCACTGTGTATTTCCAGAGTGAGATAATCCTTATTTTTCTCGTTGTGTAATTACTGTAGCTGATAAAAGGTGGTTTATCTTACAGTAGACACCAGTTCTGTGTGACCCAGCAGATTCTTCATTGTTACTGCCATGTGGCAATAAACCTTTGTAAACTGTAGGACACCAAGAGACGTTTAAAATCTTTGTTTAAAAAAGACTCAAGAGTGACTCAAATGTTCTGCAACAGAAAGTCCTTGTTTTAGGAAATAATTCGGTGTCATTTTTTGATCACATATGGCTGATGTGTGTACACTTTGTAATATGCTTTTAACTTGTAGTTTGTTTGGCAATTTCTGTTTCTTCCCTTTAGCAAGAGATAGGAGGTGTAACTAGTTGGAGGAGGCTGTATTGTGTACTAAGAGGTGGCAAACTCTTTGGTTATTACACACCAGAAGAAATTGAGGCTAAACTGGAGCCAGCATTGACAGTTTCCATTACCAAGGTACAACTGCTTATATGGGGGTCCTTTTGGGGATGGGAGGGGGAGGGAAGTAGTCTTTATTTTGGGAGATGTTGCTTTTTGGTTTTGTTTCAAGATATTGGGGCTCCAAGCTGCTGGTATGCAGAAACCTTTATAGGTAGCATGTGGGTGGGATATGATTCAGTGAAAATAGCAGTTGCTGAATTTTTTACCAAGGACATTGTATTTCTTAGCAGTGGACCTAAGTTCTTTCTGTTGCCATTAGACTAGTTAAAACAGAGGTAGAAAGGAGGATATTTTTCCTTAGGAAAAGCAATCACTTGCTATGTGGCTATTCTACAAGGCAACCCTTGGAAATGTATTGCTTACAGACCCTTAGCAAAGCTCTTGTAGACTCTTGTCCTTGAACAAGGTGGAATTTGAACGAATGCTTTTTTGTGTTGTATGTCATTTGGCCACAGTCTTAATTAGGAGAACTGGAAAACTGTTCAGAAGTTAAAATAAGCTGCTTTTCTTAGTACTGGTTTTATACAGAGCACAATGACTTTCAAAGTTCTGTTCTCTAGGATGATATTGCTGCTTTTCATACCCTGATTGGAAAGGCTGAGTTTGAAATATAAATTTGAAAAACGCTACTTACTAGTTTGCTAAAGAAACATCAAGTATTTAATTTGAAGTAGTATTTAAAGTGTTCAATTAGGAATGTTAATGGAAGGACCATGCAAAATGGGAACGTAAGAGTGAACAGATGCTTTCAAAAACTTTTTGATGCAGTCATCAAGTGTTAACATTACATAAGGATGAGCAGAGGATTTTGGTGTTATTTGCAGTTGATGTAGCTACATTAATCTTGAGTAAATAAATAGACGCACTTGGAAACTGTATTGAGCACAGGTCAATCTGGATTCTGCTGCTGTACTACTTATCTAAAGCAAACATTTAAGCCATGTATAGCAGTGTGCCCTGTTTGTGTTAGGGCTTCTTTTAATGTGCAAGATTTAAATAGATTCCTTAATTAAAAACATCTTTTTGCTAGTGCCATATCTTGTAACAAAGCTATTTTTAATTCAAACTGTTCATGCATTTACATGAAATAAATGTTTAGACTGTGATACATATTTAACCAGATTTGCTTGCTTCCCCCTTCAGTCACTTCTAATTGCAATAGTCACCATTGCTGTAATTTTGTTTTCTAGCTGTTCACAAGTATTTTTTTAAAAAAAGCCAAAGCTTTGCTGGGAAACTGTAAATTTTCAGAGTATCCTTATAGCCAACATGCAGAAGGTATATAAATCATGTGTCATCTTATACCATTTTACAAAGCTGTCAGACCAGTGGGGGATGTGACTGAATCCTTCAATTTAAATTAAAACCAGGAAAAAAATTTGCAATTCAAACCACTATTGGATTCTTTACTACTTAAACAGTTACTCTTGAAAATAACAATGCCTGCAGGTATCTTTTTTTATTCCTTTGTTATGAAACTTCTCGTGCAGATTAAATGAAAGCAAACTAATCGTATGGGCTTGTCTGCTACATGTTGTTATAGAAACAGCAATTTCAAAATGAAAGTTGAGATTGAACATCAACTCTAGATGTTCTAACTAAAATTTCTTCCACTTGCATACGTGGCACTTTCATTTGTAATATGAAGCTGATCTTTTACATGTAATTGAAAGATACTTTCTGAAAAGTAATGAAATCATCTGGATTTATGAGAAACTCACTGCAAATATTCACACTGATAGCCTTATTTCCCATTCCCTTTGAATGGAGACTCGAAGAAGCCATTAACACCAGCAAAGTCATTACTTCAACTTCAGATGACTTCACTGCTGCTGCTGTTGAGCAAGAATGGCTCCACAGTTCTATTATGCAAGTGCTACTATTATTGTTCCAGCTAAATGTGATTATAACATATTATATTGCACAACTAAGCAGGAAAAGAGAAATTATGTTTTCTGTAGCAAAGAAAATTTGCTGGAATCCAATTTGAGCAAGAAATACTCTTTATGGGCCAGTTTCTGAAATTTTTTACAAGTTTCTTTAGCTTGAAATAAGAAATGAATAATAAAGACCTTCTCTTACCTGGTTTGTTAGCAAACTTTCTTTATGCCATGTATGCCTGAAACTTTAGGAACTCTGGGGTTGCTTCCAATTAATGTAGCCCCATTATTTCCTTCTTGGCATGTTTTGCTGGTGCAATCTTTGCACTGGTGCCACACAGAGCAGCAGATCCAGACCCATCTCAATGTTCGTGTCACTCATTGGGCTGAATGGGGTGAGGAACAAGTGTGGGCTCAGGGTTTATAGACTGTTTACTAAAAAGCATAGCAGGGGTGAAAGGACCAAATCAAGCTGGCAGTTTCTACAGATGGTTACCTCAAATTATGATTATTATTATTGGAAAATATGTTCTGGCTTAGGTCTGGTAGACAACTCCATGGGAAATGGTAGCAATGATTGCAGCAGCATGATTTTAAGGGAAACATGTAGTATTTTTAGGGGACCAGGGTGTTCATCCTCAGACTGTAACAGAAGCATATTAATGAGGATTCTTGACCATATGAATGTTTAGGGAGCTAGCAATGACAGTAGTAATCTGTGCTTATCAGGGAACTCCAGAAGTGGGGAAATGAGAGCAGAGTTGAAAATACCTGTGTCATCTAAGCCAATCAGCAGGACAAAGTCCTTGCTAGACAAGCCTTCACATGTGAAGATATTTTGGAATAGCAAAGATTAGTCAGATGCCTTGAAACACCTGCCTGATGTCTTACATTGAATTGCTTAGCTCAGTCCTGCAGTTACAATGTAAGCGGGTAGGGAAAGCACAGTATGGTGCGGGCTTGAAGAGACCTCAGGAGATCTAGTCCAACCCTTCCACTAGAGCAGATCATGCAGATGTAATACCCAATACCACACATTAGACCTTATAACACACATGCTTAAATCAAGTGGTTTGGAAACTAAGCTTTAAGGCTCCCTGGTGCACCACAGAATGTTGACAGGTCATATCATGACATCTCCTCCTGGCTTTTAGCTACCGCTTTGTGCTGTGTAGCTACAATGGCATGGAAATCCTCATACTGCTCTTCCATGTTATATTTACACCATACTTAGCATCCAGTGGCCACAAGGATATTGTGTTAATTAATACACGTTCACAAAACAATGAAGATGAAATAAGTGAATACTCATTCCTCTTGTGAAGTCAGGCTTGTGCATTAATGTGTTTGAAAGCCATCGTTCTGTATTCAACCTATTTTTCTGCTTGCCTAAAACAGACCCCGTGGAAATGATTAGCATTAGAGCAGACACTTGAATGGGTTATATTTTGTTTCCAGTGTTGTGTTACTGTGCAGTTTATTTTTTGTTAGTAAAACCATGAAGCTTTTAAAATACAATTTGTTTCATCTTAAAGTAGATACAAAGACCTGAATCTTGGGTTATTCAGTGTTTTCCTCAAGGATTGTAATTTCTTTTGTCTTAGAATATATCTTACAATAATCTTTGGAACCTGTGCTTCTCAGTGTTGGAATCTGCTTAGCAGGAAAGTGTTACCCCTCAACAATAAGTTAAATCTCTCTTTTTTTGCTTGTTTTTTCTCTTTAGTTTAAAAGATGAGCTTTCCACAGAACTATTAGCAGGCAAAAAAATGGTTTAAATTGGGGAGAAGCTTCTAGGCTAGTATTTACACTTCATTAAATAAAAGTTGTTTCATTTTGAGCCTTCCCCCACCTTCATAAAAATAATATTTTGCATGCAAGATCTAAAACTGGCTTCAGCTTCACTGAAAAAGTTATGATTCAATTAGGTTTTGTCCTGTTTCATCCACTGATTGTTCTAGTCTTAGACTGTAGCGGAGGTGAGCCTCATTACAATGTGATTCCATAAGGCACTTGTTCCTGGTGGTGGTGGGTTTTGTTGCTAAGTGAGACTGGGCATGTAGCATAATTCACCCCAAAGTCTGGGAAATTCATCAGGCCATTACTGTAATGGTATCTTGTATCACTCCTTAAATATTCAAACATCAGATACAAGTTGTTGCTTGAAGATTTATCTCCTCTGAATAATGCCATAGTTGTGGGATAAAAACCCACAGCAAACATTGCAAAATAAATTTGTGTATGCTATGCTTGAAGTTCTTACCTGTCAAATGTTAATCTATTTTGCTTTAATTTATTTTTTTTTTTGCTGGTATCTATGGTTACCTGAGTTAATGGGATATAGAGCACTTATGGATGAATTACTTCATCTCCTATTTTTAGACAGAAGAATTTAAATGAGCATATCCATCAGATATGCTACAAGCAGCTGTTGGTATTTCAAATGGTGACTTCAGTAATGCATTTAAAACCTGGGCACTGTTCCAGAGACTAATTTTTGTTTTTCTGAGTATCAAAACTGGCCTTATCCCCATGGGAACCTGTGTATGAACTTCTTCTGTAGGTGTACTTTTAACATCTTTAGCAGATGTTTGACATTTAGTTCAATTATGTAAAACAGGCCATGGCTCCTCTGGCCCTATAGTATTTGGAAGAACATCCTGAGGCCACCTTTGTGGTCAGATTCACTGTTAATTCAGACAGGAGCTGTTTGAACACAACCCTTGCTGTGCTTGTCGGCTTCTTTCAAAACCAAGCCTCTTCCCATACTGGGGAAACAACCTTGTGTGGCCAAAGGGCACTGCATGACCTGCTCAGGTGGCCTCGTGTTCTACAAGGGCCTGATCAGCTGTAGGGGTCTGCGTAGCTTCCTGATGCCAAAACTCTTCAACCCATCAGGATTTGTGGTTTTGGTGCTGTACTGGATATCTCAGTAATGCTTTTATGAACAGTCTTGTAATAGGCTGTTGTTTGTTCAGTCAGGTTGAATTGCATAACAAAGACATTCCTGAGCTTCCTGCTTTACTTTTGTAAATAAAGTAAAATAATTTGTGATACTTTGTGTTGAGATAAACAGCAATGTTGATTAGGACTTCTAGTAAAGTCTTTCAGTATTTTACACATTGGGGAGGGGGAAAAAGGAAATCACTCAGGTATGTCTAGGTGTTTTTCAAATAGTAGTAATGCCATACCAAAGAAACTGGATACTATGAAAATACCATTATATATAGTGTAGATGATAAAAGTCAATCAAGCTACATCCCCAAATGGAAAGGGCAACCTTGGCTGTAACTGCTGCTATGTAATCTGACAACCTTTCTAACATGAGCTGAAGGGATTTGATAGACTTACAATGTGCTTCTCATAAATATATTTTTATTTTTTTGTTTCTGTAGAGCTGTCCCTAATTGCACCAAATAAAATATCTATTTTTAAAATAGATTTTTTTTCATTACAGAAGAATGTTTTTTTCTTGTGCTGACCAATTTTTCTAGCACAACTGTAGGCTTAGATTACACATTAGGGTTAGGTTGTGTATGAAACACAAAGTTTAGACATGAGGAAAAGCTTTTTCATGGAAAGGGTCATCAGGCCTTGGAACAGGGAGGAGGTTGACTCACCATTCCTGGATGCGTTCCAAAGTAGTGTAGGTCTGAAGCTTAGGAACATTGTTTAGTGGTGGCCTTGGGACAGTTGGGTTAATAGTTCAACTTGATCTTAAAGGTCTTTTCCAACCAAAATTATTCTATAATTCTGTGATCTAGTCTGCATTTAAAGGAGCATTTTGTAGATTAAGTTTTTGTTTTTAAATTTCCTGTTGCTGCAGTATTAGCCCTGAATGTTCTGATTCACTAAAACGAATGCAAAATAGATATGAGTTTAGCATACATTGCATAAACAAGGGAGCACAGAAGTGCAGTAGGAGACCTAAACAGTAGCTGTAAAAATGTGGCTTTTGAGCTGAAGAGTTCAGAGTAAAGAAGTTCCTTGCTGTTATTTTAGATTAATCACTAAGTTACTGCAAAGAATGAGCAGTGCTAGGTGAGCTGAGATAGTAAAGATTTGGGGGGGGGGGGGGGGCCGATGG
>VZRI01006599.1:229553-254910 GCA_013397515.1 Upupa epops | reverse complement strand
GGGGGGGCGCATATGGAACACATTCTATAATTCATAACTGTTCTACTCTTATTGTTTGTATGCTATGCCATTTTAATTGTTCTGGGAGAAAATGTTTTTATGACCAGTTCTTTTCATTAGTTCCTTTGGTTTTTTCTTTTTTTTTTTTTTTTTTACATTAGAAGTTAATTTGGTTTAGGTTAAAAAACAATTGATACCTCCCTTACATTGTCATTGGCCATAAGGTGATACCAGTGTGGAGCTGAAGCAGTTTGTCATTCCTAGGAAACCAGGATTCGGGCTGTGGATAAGGATTCCAAGAGAAGAACTAATAACTTCTCTGTTATCAACCCTGCCTCCGGAGAGGCTGTGACCCAACTTTTTGCTGCCGACAGTACAGATGAACTTCGTAAGTGGATGGAGGCTTTCTGGCATCACTTTTATGATCTGAGTAAGTAAGCAGCCAGTGTGCTGTGGGGTGTTACACTGCATCAAAGGGACCTTTAAACAGTTTGGATTGGAATTTCCTCATAAGCTTTAGTTTACAATGGTGACAAGGAAAATGTTCTTTGGGGTAATATTGGGTGGTGGCCTAAGATGTTAGAAGGCCTACAGTTGACTGGTGCAAGGTTTGTGTGCTCAGCCTGTGCTTTTGAAGGAAACCAGAAGCAGAATATGTCCATCAGGCTCAAAAGAATTTGGTCTCTTCTAGTAGTAGTCTGTGTAATTTTTTTAAGGGCAGTTAAAGTCTTTCCTACTATAGTGGTGAAACAGGTAAATTCCACCTCTGCTTAGGCATCCTAGCACTGGTGTGTTGGTTTTGTGAGATTCTGCAAGTATGAAACAATTGGGCATGAAAACCTTAGTGGGAAGCAGTGAGAACGTTGGATCCATATTGGGCCTTGCTGCGATGCAGATTCAGCCAACCCTTGGAAGTGGGCATATGTATGGGATTTCCTTGCTCACCAGCACTAGGGATTAATCTTGCATTAGGATTATTTAATTCTGTGGTAATTCTAAGGTTTTGGTGCTCCTTGTCACATGGTAACACTTACCTAGCCACACTCTGATCCAGTCATGCAAATACATGCTGTTTACTGGAACCTGGTAAAACTCCCTGAGTCTCTGTTATGTGTAAGATAAATGACATGATAAATTGATGCCATGGTTCTTTGACTGACCTCTGGAGCAACACTTACTTATACATGAGAGAAGAAACTCATTTATTGGCATAAAATAGTAAAATTATGTTGAAGTCGTGTTTGGTGTTGCTTGGTTTACACCAGATATTTAAGAACTATATAGATTAGTTTGTCTTTGTCATCTTTCTCTGCAATAGTAGTATGACTCACAGGTTTATTAAGACTAAAGAACAACTGTCAGTTATTACGCTTCCTTGACAAGGCATGCTTGGTTCCCAATAGTCATTTTTATCAAGTCAGAAAACCGAACCAGGTCAATTAATGAAATATCAGTCTTTAGTCAGAGGCCACACCAGTAAAATCAACAAACTGAGGTTGTAGAAGCTCAATATTGTAGTCTAGTAATTTCTAGCTCTGATTTCCATGAGAAAGGCTCCTTCAATTAAAGAAACACACCAAGCAAAAACTAGGGCATCCTTGCTAAATTAGCCATAAGAGTGGGGTAAAAGAACTACTTATTCATTATGGATAGAATACCCATGGATTTTTTGGAGACATTTTCCTTAGGTTCAGAAAAAAATGGGTCACTTGGCATTTAAATGCCTTTTTTCTTCCCCGGTTCTTAAATTCTCTTAAAATTAATGCGCACAGAAAACTTGGAATGATTGGTATGAACAAAGTAATTTTACTGTGTCTTGTTTTCCTTAAGGTCATAATCTATTAATAGAAAAAGAGGTTTCCTTGTTTGCTAACGGATAAAAGGCAAGTTATCCTCTGCTAAAGACAGAAAATTCCTCTACTATAACATTGTGATGCAGTTGTATAACCTCCAGCATGCAGTGTACTGGAACTTGTCCCTAATAACTTCACAAAATTCTCTTACCATTTAATTATTTTTTTAGGGTTTTTTTTCTGACATTGTTTAGGGATTTGAAGGCAAATTATTATATTTAACCTTAATAGTATAACAGCAGTGGTGGAATGCTTTGATTAAAGGTAGTAGCTTGTGACCTTTGTGTTAAGAGAATGATGACAGTGTTGAAAATGCATCCTGAACTTAGCTCCGAAATAAAAGTAAAAGCTTACCCTTTAGCACTGCTTTGGACTTAGTTTTCTAACACAAGCTAATAATGCAATTTTTTTTTTCAAACTGAAATGTCTAAGTTCCAGTCATTGTTCTTTTTCACTCTCAGGCCAGTGGAAACACTGTTGTGAAGAACTTATGAAAATTGAGATTATGTCACCACGGAAACCACCTTTGTTCTTGACAAAAGAAGCGACCTCCGTCTACCATGATATGAGTAAGTGGGATTTGTCTTTTCAAGTTGCAAGGCAACAGAAACAACATTGTCTATATTCAGATAGCTTCTGCTGTTGATGTTGAAACACTGAGTTTTTCAAGGACAATTCGGACAATGAAAGAGCAACATAATTGCATACCAAGGAGTTCACATTAAATCTGAATTTGTAATAGCGCAAATAATGAATACATTTTTATACCTTGAGCGGGGAAAAGAAAAATCTGCAATCCAACGGTAACTAGGGAGCCCTGAGCACATTCAAAAAAATCTGTCACTAGAAATAAACACTCATCATAAAAGCAGTATAAAGCTCAGGAAACACAAAGGTAAAATAGTCCAGTCTGCAAGCCAATAATGTCTTGAACTAGCTGCATGAAATCTATTTGCTGTTCTTAAGCTATTTAAAGGCTTATCTAACATAACTTACCTAATTGTTTGGTATTTGGTAATGAAGTTGAAAAGTATTCCTGGAAAATCCAGCTAGCGTGTATTTGACTCTCATATTTTTACAGAGCAGGATGGTATGCAGCAGGATTATTTTAATAGTTTCATTACAGAAATAATATTTACAGACTAGAATAAGTAGGTCACTTTGTTTTAATGGATCCAGTGCTGTATTGGCTGAGAAACACCCTACAACTATAAATGTCTGATTGCTTGCTGCTTGAAATTGGAACTATGAAGATGCTCGGAATGCTGTATGGGTCACTGAGTTACTGTGTATCAGAGCACTGAACAGTCAAGAGAGCCCTATCTAAGCTAGAATGCAGAACAGAAAGGTGGTATAGAATCTGCAGTTATATCAAAGTGTTACAAAGGTAACAGCGTAGCATAATTCTACTGATACTCAAATATATCAGTGAGGAGCAGAACACAAACTTTGTTTCACTCTTAATATACCAGGGGTTTTTTTCCTCCTCTACTACCTTATAGTAGTCATAGGTAAGACCCTGCATTTAAAATTGTGTTGAAAATCACTAACATGTAGTCTGCAATAAAAAAGATATTGCTGCTGTTTGAGTCTAGCATTACTGCATCACATAGAAAAAACTCTGTATGAGAGTTAAGAAATGGGGCAAAGTAGTCTTAAAGCACATAAAGAAAAACATGTATAAGGATGTCCCATTTCCTGCAGGCTGGAAGCACAAGAATATTTAGTCAGTCTTTCATGGGCCTTTTGTGAAATGAAATTAGTATCTCATATGTCTAGCTTTCCTAGTAGTACCTTTTTTTCCTCCTTGGAAAGAAATATCAATGCTTACTCTGTTGCCTCACTGGCAGCTGTCACAAAAAATTTCCGTCCTGTCACCCCAATTCTGTATTTGAAAGCATGTGTAATATTTTCCATTTCATCCATTAACACTCTTAATAGTAGTCCAGACTTCCTCAGGCAGTTAATACACTTTTGTATTCTGACTAGTAATAATGAAATAGGTAGCAGTAAAATCACTGGTAGCGTTTTAATCCAAGTAAATTGCTGTCCCTTAAAATTACAGGTATTGATTCTCCAGTGAAACATGAGGGCTTAGCTGAGATCATACAAAGGAAAATCGAAGAGAATGATGGCGAGTACCTGCTGGGCCAGCAAAAAGAGTCTGCATCTTCCTTATGGGCTTCACTTTTTGATGGATCTCATGAGATGGTTGTTGAGAAAAACATGCATCTGGGTGCAAAAAGAGATATTCCAAGTCCTAATGACAGCAGAGGAAAGAAAAGAAGGGGCTCCACCTCCACCCTCCAATAAGTCACCATACAGTGCAAAAGCCCAGGTGAAAACAGTACAGTTGGACAAGAAAAACTGTGAGGAGTCTGACCATGCATCTGTCAGGAGTTCTTCCTTTGATTCAAAGTTATCTAAAAAAATACAGCAGTTGCATACACCCATTCCTGATCCTCACCAAATTGGTCCATGTTGACGAAGTTTAGGGAGATGTGGAAATCTGGTTTCACTGGTTAACAGGATTGAGTCTGAAACCAAACTGGTACCAGCCCCTAGGCAGAAATGCTAGACCCTAGATCATGGTTGCAGATATAGACATCAGAATTAGCTTACATGAGTCCTTGGATTGTTAAGTTTCTTAATCTTTTACTAGAACTCTTGTGTAAAATTAGATTTTAGCACACACCTTATAAGTATTTAGGCTAAAGGGAATATTTTCTTTTAGCTAGGATATTACTACTAGCATCAGTCTCAGCTGGATTCCTTATTACTAGCAACTAAATAATTGCACTAGTAATAGGGTGAGTTCTTTGTCTGAAATAACAGTGCTACTTGTGAAAAGAGCAAACATCAGCAGAGTATCTTGGTGTTCCTATGGCAAGGATGCTACTACCACTGCTGCCTTCTAGTCCCTCAGCTTAGCCTGTCTACAGTAACTTAGGTCAGTTTAAGTGTAAATTTCACACCTGTTCAGCATAGATCTTGCAAGTCTGGTTTTCTTGGGCTCTGCTTCCCCTAAAATATTCTTCTCTTTCCCTCACTGGTTAGGGAACCACTGACTCTAAGACATTATGCACTATGAAAAGCTATCGTGAACTTCTGAATGGCTCTGTAACTGTTTTCCTGAAGTTCTTTCAATTTAATGTGGGAATCTCCTGGGTTCTTGCTGGTATGTGTTCTGTTCAAGTGGACCAGGAGTATTTGTGTATGAGCAGCAATATGACCCATCACTGCTACTTAATTTGGACCAATATGAAATTGGTCCAACAGCAGTACTGCAAATGAACATCCAGTCAAAATTTTATCTTTGTGGTTGGTTTTTCGGGTGAATGAGACTTCTCCTTTGTGCAACCTCTCAGCTGTTCCTGGTAAGCAGCTGGCTGGAAAACACAGCAGTGCTGCTGGTAAACCAGCTTTTTTTTTTTTTCACTGCCCATTCTTTCTGAAGTAGTGAAGAGTAAATAACTCAGGTGAAAATATCGGATATTCTTCTACGTGGTCTTCACCATTCTTGCAAGAAATGTGGGTTATTAGGATTCTTGTGGCACCTGCAGAAGGTCTATTGTATGTGGAAAAGATTCTGGATCCACACCTTAAATAACCAACACTTTCCTTAGTTAATCTGTATATCTCAGATGCTGGAACTTATCCAAGAGCAAAGATCTGCTTGCTGCAAACCCTTCAGATCCTTGATGAGGATCATATCAACAACTGTATACATGCAGCTTGTTTGTTTTTCTCAAGTGCAGATAGCTTTGGGAGTTTAACGATTTCTCTAGAAGGTATTGTGTGAGTGATTGATTTGCTATGTCTTTTTGTCTTCTGCTAAACTTTTGGCTGCCCAGCTATAAAGGCATCTGCTGAATTCCCCTAGTAGTTTACTGGCTGTTTGAGATGGGGCTTGAGAGACAGGTTTCATTGATGGTTCCTTCCACAGGATTAGAGCTTTTCTTTTCTAGAACGTCCTTGTTCATTCTTTGGTTAATCACATTCCATTTTCACTCTGAAATGACCATAGGCAGGCTTACAATAAATCATGCTGTTACTTAAGTGGATGGCTTATGAATGGTTTATAAATAGGAACTGAAAAACTGAAAAATAACTACATGATTATGTAAATTAGACACATATGACTAAGTGGACTGTGCAACTGAACAAGAAATAGGAAAAATAAATGAGGGGGGAGGGTAAGCATAGTTTCCAAAATGCTTCCATAGTTTATTTAGCTTTAAATCTAGCCTTAAATGTTACTGTGCTCTGGAAAGAAAGAATACCTCTGTTTTGGTAACCTCCTCCCATTTAGCTCTTAGTTCAAAATAAATCTCATAAATATATAAGGAGAGAAGGCACAATAATGAGGATTTATTTTTAAATTCAACAGGCCATTGAATTTCAACAAGCAGTTTCCCTATGAAGTTCATGGGCTTTGTTTTGAAGGGAACATACATATTTTAGGAAAACATTTAATATTAATTTAAAGTCATCAAGTGATGAGAATTCACTCAAACCTCCTGTTGCAATAGTTAATTACCCCAGGGACGTTTTTCACTTGATTTTTTGTATTTGCATTTCTAGCTCCACCTTAAATTATTTTGGTCTTTTTATGCATTTGATTGCTTATATTGATCTCGGTGGTATCAGGTTTTCTAATTGCTTGTGTGCAGTTATAAATCATGATTATGGCCCTTTAACCTTTTCTCTGATGAGATGTACTGAATTCTTAAACTTTCTTATAGCAGTGAATGTTATCCAAGACCAATTAATCTTCACATTCTTCTCATGTGTTGAAATATTTTAAACTGTGACATAGGAATTAGATGCCACACATCAATAGTGATCCATCAGGACTAGATAGAAACATAGTGGTCCTCTCACTCTGTTTAGTATGTCCCCTTCCTCCTTTCTCAAAAATTGTATTATCTTTGTGTAGATGTGTAAGCATTGCCTTGGATGGTGACTTTTATGGCTTGGGTTCTCTTCAAAGACTTTTTCAAGAATGCAGTACATCATCCACTTATTTTTTCTTAGAAATATACACTGTATTTTACCAGCTTTAAAATACTGTTCATGAAGTGATCCAGATTGCTCTGTGTAAGTGACCTGTCCTCATTCTTTACTACTCCAGCAAGCCTGCGTATACTTTGCAAATTTATTGCAAGTGATTTTTTTTTTTTTACAGTTTCTTCCAGATCATTGATTTTTAAAATTGAATGCCAGGCAAGGTTTGTAGAGAGTGGTGATAAGGTTTTGTTACATCAGTGACATGGGTAAAGAGAGGGGGTGGGGAGAAACAAACAGGCCATTGAGCTTTTCCCCAGAACCTTTAAAAAATTCAGTAAGATGGAAAACAACTATATCTTACTGATCCCTTATTAATGTTGCATTTAGAAATACTTTCTCTTCAGCATAATATTCTGTATTGATTTGATCTAGTAGTGATGCTTTAAAGAAAATGACATTTATTTGGCTTTCAATAGGTGGATTAGGGTTCTTGTGTGTGATGCCTTGGTTTAGGTGTCTGCAAGTCAAGCTTACTGTATGGAAGGGTAAAATGCAAGTTTGAAGTCTGTTCTCTATGAAGCTGTGTTGATTGATCTCTTTCTTTAAATTAAACTAGTGTGAGTTCACTCTATTGCCCTGATCATCACTATGCCCTTAATTACCCCGATCACCCCTCATTGGAACACGGTGGCTGTTCCTACAGTCCTTTGAAACATCTTGGCAGTGCTGAGACTTGTTCAAGTAATTGCACATTTAGGCTCCTACAGCTGGAAAGGCTTCTGCTACCGAATATGGTTTGTTATTTTAAATGACTGCTGTATAATCCCTATTATGAAGCATGAGTTGACTTCATGTTTTAGTACTGTTACTGAGTTAAGTCTTATTTTTTTTCCTTCCAGTATTACCATTTATTATCAGCTCCACGTTTTCTGTTAAGCAAGTGGGTTTACCCGATAAAAACTGCAGCCTGCCAGCAAACATCCATCTTAGCTTTAAAGTTAGTTGTAGGAAATGCATTATTACTCAGCTTTTGTCTACGGCAGTGAATATAAATATTGGTAATTTAAAAAGGTACAGTTTAAGAAGTATAGTTAGAAGATGACTGAGGGAAACTGACATCTTTTGGCTTTTCTATCTACTGACAAACTGCAATGTCTTATAATTTTACTGCTTATCACTGTTTGGGCTTGCTCATAATTAGAATTCTTTGGGTTTTACTCAAGTTTTTCATATTACAATGAGGATGACTATTCAAAACAGGAATTAGCACCAGTATGTTGCTTATACCCAAATAATCAAATAGGAGGATGCCAGCTATGTCATAATGTGGGACAGAGATGCTTTAGACTTTGCACTGATTCATTTCCAGCTTCTAAGGATGTGGTCCAGGGTGGTTGTTGAACCCTCATCCACTGGCAGGGTGTGGGGCTGAAGGGTCCTTTGAAAGACTGGAAGCAGGGAAGTAGAAGGTAGCCTGTTCCTTACAGGACACAGTGGAAATGGTTTAACTGTTGCTTCTGGGCACTGAAGGTAATGAGGCCATGCTACCAGTTGCATTTCATCAGGAGGGTGCTTTAATTGCAGGACTCAAAATAACAAAACCACAAAGTCATTTGATTAACTTCTAGGAATGATACCAAAATATGGTCCAATTAACATTAGCCACCATCCTGCTGGCTAAAGACAGGAGTAGCATGGTGAAGACACTAGTGGCATCTGCTGCTGAACTATGTGTGTGATTAGATACTTTTCTGAGGAATATGTCTGACAGACTCTGAATATTGTATCTGTTCACTACTGCAATGAATGAATTGCTTCTTAAAAGTAGAATTAAGTAGCTGTATCTCTGTCTTGAAGGTGGGTGGAGATGATAGTCAAGTAAATGCTGCTTTGAGGAAGTACAACTTGAAAGCAACTGCTAGCCCAAACTTGAATTTACATTTTCTGGAACTTGAGCAATTTTTGAAATATTGACTGAACAAAGCCTTAACTTAATTTAGTAACTTCTTTGACCTAAAGTCTGTAGCTGTTCACTTGGTCTTGGAATGTAGATGGTACCTTTTGTGAATTTATTTTTTTTTAAAGACGTTAGCTTTAAATGTTTACATTTTTTACTAGTGTTGTGAATTAACTTTTTCTATAGTAGGTATGTTTATTTTACAGTGCTTTTACAGTGGTTTGTATATATTTGGAAGTACTGCCCAAGTATTCAGAGCTGATTTGTAATTACAGTAGATTGCCTTAACAGAAAAGCATGGATTTGGACACTAATGTGTTGTGAAATGTTAGAAAGGAAGTCTTGTTTTATTTTTGCTGCTAACATACTGAATTTCTGATAATATGCAAGTGAAATTAAAAATGTTTTCAGAGTTGAAAGGTGTTGGGTGTCATTTTCTTCAGACCACAACTACATTAAGCTTTACTCCAGTTTCTAACCACGGGTGTGATGCCTGCTGTGTATTATCAGAGAACATAGAGGCAGTTCCTTTTTTTTTTTTTGACTGTGGCTGCTGAATATGTGCCTCTAGGTGTGTATGGGTGATGCCAAACAGTTCTTCCATTATTTTTTTTTAAGAAAACTATGCTGCAGTTTGTTTTACTGGATTACAGTAAAGTCAGGTATGATAATCTTTTCATATAACCGTTAGCAAATGGTGGTACTGTAGTCTTTCCATGTATGCATTATATATTCACAAAAAAACCCCTGTGAGACACCAAAATAAATCCCCCTTTTTTTGGGGGGGGAGTGAGGGAATGAGTTTTTCAAGTATTTTATACTGTATGTACTTTCCCAAAAGGAGAAAAATGATAGTGAGTACTGAAGTGTCTCTTATTATGTTAAGGCTTTTCTTCACATCTCTATGAACTTCTTCCAAAATAGTTATGAAGGAATGTAATTTACAATAGATATTGCTTTATTTGAGGCGTTTCTTGTGTGTTGTTCAGTGCCACCTGTATTAGAATGTGATGCAGGAATACCTGTAGCAGGGCACTGGGGACTCATTTTTACAGGATCAGAGAATCGTTTAGTTCAGGAAGGACCTTCAAGATAAATCCAACCATTAATCCATTAATCCAGCTGTCCGAAGGCCACCGTTAACCCATGTTCCTAATCTCCAAATCTATACTACCTTTTAAACATGTCCAGAGATGGCAATTCAACCCCTTCCCTGGACAGCCTGTTCCAAGGCCTGATGATTCTTCCCATGAGAAAAATTTTAGGTTAGACATGAGGAAAACCTGTGTTTCATACACAGCTTCTTCCTCACCCTAAGTAGTTCTGGGCTGTTTTATATGCAGATGTGAAAATCCTTTCAGCCTGTCAAAGTTTCACTGCACATCTGTGTCCAGACATGAATTCATAGTGACAGTTAAGAGTAAAATATATCGTTTACTTAAATGTTGGCATCACTGTTGCCGCATAGAAATTGCAGTTTGATGATAGACCAGAAGAATTTTCTTTCCCAACTTAAAAATCAGTATACTTTTCAGAGGGATTTGGTGTTTGTTCATGACCATCTTTGTTTTTGTCACTGACTATAAAGATGGTACCAAAATACAAATATATTTTGCTTAAGGTTTTTTCACCCTGAAGGCAAATGGTCACAGTCTTTTCCATCATTCTTTGGATTTTATTTTCCATTTTCTAATTGTCTCTTTCAAAATCCCACATGTATTTCTCTTGAGCTGGGTGCCTAGAGCTGAACATGCACTTGTAGCTCAGGGGTACTTTTGATTTACAAGAACATAAAATGTTCATTAGTGTTGTCTCCATTTTAGCTGCTCATTCTGCATTCATGGAAAACAAATACTCCCATCATTCTCTACCCAGCATGGTCTGTGCTTAAATGAGGATGTATCCTTGGAAAGAAAGAAACAAGATCCTTGCACTGTTGTGGAGAGTTTAACTTGTAAGAATTTCAGATGAAAAATGTAGAGATGTGTTGCTGGCACGAGTGAGCTGCTTTGTCCACACCACATTTGCTTTTCAGATGGCAGCAGCTGCTCTACTTCCTTTGGTTGTGAGTGATCGTCACTCTTCAGTCCCTCACATGTGTATGCAAGGGATGTGAGCTTTTAAAATAACTGAGTGGCTTCACCTTCTTGTGATGTTGAGTCACAACTGTTGAAGTACTGTGTTTGGCCTGTAGGAGAATTTAGGACCGGTAGCAACCTGGTTTTGAATCTCCTGAGTCCAGACTTTCTGGCTGAATGCAGAGCATGAAGCTCCTCTTGTCACCACTGTAAATTTTTCTCACAGTGTGAGCCATTTGAAACAATGTGGAGCAGGCAATCTTTGCAGTCATGGAGGAAAATCTGCCCAAAGTTAGTCTTGCTTAAATTTTGTCAAGCAACTGGAAAACTTTTTATTCAGGATGAGTTCTAATAACGGTATTCCACCCACAGCTCCAGGTCAAACTGGATTCACTATACCATGCCTTTTAATAGATCAGAATTTTTTATTATTTAATAAGAGTTCATTCGTGTGTCACATAATACATCACATTTCATTCATGACCTCATTAGAAACTTTCTTCAATATTTACTAGGTCGTTATCCCCCAGTAAAGCATAGGCTGCTGTCTCAAGGCCAGCTTGCGCTTCTCTCAGCCCATGCAATGGGTAGTTAAGCCTGTGGACTGGTGCATGCTCTTCCATTTATCCGTTTAAAATAATTGTATAATTCCTTGGTAAGTCAACTTGGAGATTTCCAAGCATTAATGCATAACCCATTACTTCCATTTTCCATAAGGGTGGTTTAGAACAGATTGGCCTTCTACTTCTCTCTGGGTTTCAGGAGTGATTAAAACTTCTAACTATTTGTTTACTTGCCTTTTCCTATACCTTTCCTTCGGCAGGGCAAACTCTGCCAACCATACCTGCAGATGAAAAGAAATAAGGAACAGATAGAGCCAATTATTTAGTCAGGCTCCATCTGTCTCCTATTGAAGCATTAAAGAGAGCCAAGAGGCTGCTGCAGGAACAGTTACTTGAATTGGAGTATCACAGTCGAGAGTTGTATAAATCCAGTTTGAGCTCTTGCCTGTGTTTAAAGAAGAGCCAACGCATAAGCCGTGGGTTCTCAGGCCCTTAACCATCCCTGTTCATGGGTATTGTAGTTGTTTCCATCACACTTTTTGAGGCCTTAGTGGTTCTAGGATTAGGAAAATGGTGCAATGTTTCTTGGCTGTGTCCTAAATGCTGCAGTCCTCACAGACTCTTCTGAATTGGGGTCTTGCAGGAAAGGGAGAAGAATTCAAGTTTTCCCCATTTCTAGAGAGATGACGCTAAGAAAGATACTTCTAATGGAGAAGCAGGGCAGTTTCGAACAGCTGTTAGGAGCTGGGCATGACCAACAGCAGCTCAGTTAGGATGCTTCTGCAAAATGGAAAACTGTACCATCACATTTAAACTTACCGGGCAACTTCTGCTTCTTGTAGTGACACACTATGCAGAGGCAATACTGTTTAGTCCTCTTGCTCCACTTTTGAAGCCCTTTTCAGTAAAACATTTTGAACCTTTATTCTCTCCTTCCCTTTCAGTGTCATTGTAGGAATTAGTCTTAGCTGGCAGGACCGTATTTCATCTCAGCTGGCTTGCAAAGCACTATAAGAAAGAAACAGGGCCTGGTGTTTGTCCAGCATGTTGTAGGCTGTGACTTGTCTGTGGAACAGAGTCTGGGACTGCTTAATGTGATATTCCTCACGCTACTGAAGGAGCAGCGATCTCGCCATTGAATGCCACACAAATAAAGGAGCAGAAGAGACTTCAGAAATGTCTTTTCAACTGGTGTCTGCAGAACCTGTCCTAAGTGATCCCATTGTTTTCCACAATGCTCTAGTCCCACCAATGCCTTGCCCTGCTTTTTATCTCTCTGGAGTACAATTGTGGCACTGTGCTTTGTACTCATTAAGACTCTGGGTTAACTATGCGTGTGGCAGGAGCAGTCAGTCACGGAAGTTCCATGCGGCTGTTACAGACTTGATTGCGCACAGGTTTGGTAGGAACATCCTATAACCCAAATTGGCTATGGAAGTTCCAGTCGTGATAAAGTAAAGCTTAAAAGAATAAACAACATTTTTCCCAGCCTCCTCCTCTGTTGTAGTCACCGTCTGCGTTCAGGTAGAAGCTTGCTTTCTAACTAACCTCAGATAACTCTGGGTGGTGAGGGTCGGCTGGGCTTAACTCCTGAGTGAAGGCAAATGAAACACTTGATTGTGACTAGATTTCAGATGTTCTTGGGAGCAGAATTAAGTCTCAAATCAGAGTCAAGTGCTAAGTTACTTTATTTAACTAGAGTGCTGAGGTAAAGGAGATAAAGAGAGTAAAGAGTGAGGGAGAGAGTTGCCACCTAGGATCTGTGGGGGACGGAGGGGGTGGCATTCCAACTAGTCTTGGGGTCCCATGAAAGAATGCTCCAACGCTTTCATGGGTCTTTGCTGGTTTTTGTGTCCAGTAGGATATGCTAACGGGTCCTCACTGGTCTTTGCTTTTGATAATGCTTTTGGAGCCACTTGGTGTGCCCAACCTCTCACTGGGACACATGCCCAGTACTGTCTCTAGAATGTCCTAGATAATCTTTCAACCAACCTTGGGTTCCAGGTGCATGTGCTGAGGACCTGGGATCATGCATTCTGAAGCAATAGGGTGTGCACTTGATTGCCATGGTGAAAGGATCCTGGCAGTTGCACTGTACCTGTTCTGCCAGCCAAAGTATATTGAGACAGTGCATACTTGTAGCCCTTTACAGTTGTCCAGAGTGTCAAGATGCAGCTCTCCGTGAGGGCTTCCTGGAACTGCTCTCTGAGACTGCGTCCCTCCTGGCACCCCTTGGTTCATTCTGCCAGACAGCATTTTCTTTCATTTTTTTTTTTATTGAGATATTCTTGATGGAGATCTTCAAAGCAATTAATTCAGTGCTCCATGATTGCAGCTGCTGAATAATTGTTAAAGTATTTTCTTTCCCAGGCAAGAGATGTAAAATAGTTGCACCCCTCAATAAACAAGATGTCAGATGTGATTAGTTAATGGACCTGTAATCATGCAACAGCGTAAAGGTGAGGATTTGGTAAGTGGGATGTGAAAATGCATATTTAAATTAAAGCTATAGGGGAAGATTTTTCCCATAGGAAATCTTGCTATCACTGCTGAAATAGACTATTTACCATTCATAATGATTAACTGTGGGTCATTAATTAAAGACAACAAGAGATTAGGCATCAAGCATTTAAAATTAAAGATGCATTGACTGTTTGAGTTACTTTTAGGTCTGGCTGGGAGACTGGATTAGTCCCTGTGCCTGAGACAACTGTCCTGTGTAAACTGATAAGTAAATGGCTTTTAAAATTATGGTAGAATTATGGGGTACTTGTGGCCAGCAGGATGACCATGAGCCAACGGTCTGCCTTTGTGGACAAGAAGGCCAATGGCATCCTGGAGTGGATTAGAAGGGGCGTGGTTAGTAGGTCCAGAGAGGTTCTCCTTCCCCTCTACTTTGCCATGTTGAGAATGTTGTGTGCAGTTCTGGGCCCCTCAGAGCCACGAGGACGATGAAGAGAGTGGAGCATCTACCTGATGAGGAAAAGCTGAGGGAGCTGGGTCTCTTTAGCTTAGAAAAAAGCAGACTGAGGGGGGATGTCATTAATGTTTACAAGTATGTGAGGGGTGGGTGTCAGCAGGATGGAGCCAGGCTCTGCTCAGTGTCATCCAATGATAGGACAAGGGGTAATGGGTGTCAGCTGGAACACAGGAGGTTCCACATAAATGTGAGAAGAAATTTCTTCACTGTGAGGGTGATGGAGCACTGGAACAGACTGCCCAGGGAGGTTGTGGAGTCTCCTCTGGAGACACTGGAAACCCACCTGGCCATGTTCCTGTGCAACTGAATCTTGGGGATCCTTCTCTGGCAGGGAGATTGGACTAGATAATGTTTTGAGGTCCCTTCTGATCCCTAACAATCTATGATTCTGTGAAAATATATAATGGTCTATATTAAGCTCCGGGAGTCTGAAGTGTCATCCCATGGTCATCATTACCAGCCCCGTAATTCTGTTCTGGGGCACACACCTGTTAGGAACTAGAAATGGAGCTCTGGTGCTCATCGGTTCATGGGCCAGAGGGAACTTCTCAGTATTTTTAGCAGGTGAATGTGAAATCCTAAGCTAAATGCAGTTACAGAGAATGTGTTTTTATAGCTCAAAATTTAGTTGACTGGTTTTAACTGCAAAATAGTAAATGTACCATTCTGTCAGCTCCTTAGAAGAAATCCCAGGTAGTCCTGCAGTGGCATCTATGGAAAGATGAAGCCCTGTGTGAAGGAATCTTGCAAGGTTGGGGCTTGTTGCTGCTCAGGTAGGATATGTACATTCAAGGGTATCGTTTCCTAGAAGAGTTTTCCTTGCCAGAAAAAAAGAAAATGCTTTCTAAAAGTTGTAGTTGTTGTTAAAAGCCATACCTATTATAGAAATGTAATTCTCCATTTGGGAATTACAAGCAGTAATACAATAATAATACTTGTAGGTTACCACACGCTAATTTCAAACGATTCCAGGCAGCTGCTTTCTTCTTTCTGTGCAATCTCGTAGCATTAGGCTCCACTATGAAATGAAATTACTCTAAACTGTCTGCCAAATTTGACCATTCTTTTAAAATCGTGTAGCTGTTACTTTATGCAATAGCAAACTGGTGTCACTTAAGTCAGATATGCAAAATAAGCCTGCACCCTTCAGGCGATTAACCACCTCACTGCTATTAGAAAAGAAACCAGGGTGTACAATGTTGGGGCAATGGGCATGTCAAAGCCACCTTGGTGGTGATGCACTGGATAGTCAGAGGTGGTTGGGGATTGCTGCTGCTTAGACCCCAAATCTGATCTTTTTGGTTTGTTTTTTGGAGTGTTGGCAGAGGAAAACTCCTCCTGAACTCAGCAGTGAACATCTCCGTTTTCTGCCTGGATGAGACCCCTGACTAAGAATCTTCCTCTTTGCCAACTTTACATCCTAGTAGTGAAGCAGCCATCTTAAAAAAAGTCATGGAATATTATTTATATTATTTATGCAAATAAGTCACACTCTGGGGGCTTTTCTCATCCAAGATTGTTTTATAATGGAATCTGAGACTCGTGGATATGGTGTTTTAAAACACAGTCTCATAATTTGAAAAACTTACAGCTTTACTCCATGGTTTTGCTCCAGTGTCCCTCCAGCCCCATCTTGTCTGTAGAATCACAGAGTGCCTGGTTGGAAGAGACCTTTAAGATCATCAAGTCAACCCAGCTCTTCCAGGTCACCACTAAACCATGTCACTCAGCACCATGTGTCATTTAAATCAATCCAATAGTGGGGACTCCACCACAGTCCTGAGCAGCCTGTTCCAATGTTTGATAACCCTTTCAGTGAAGAAATTCTTCCTAACATCCAGCCTAAACCTCTCCTGGTGGAACATGCAGCCGTTTCCCCTGATCCTATCACTTGGCACCAGGGACAAGAGGCTGTACTGTCCTCCAAAGCCTGTACTGGGAGAAGAGGCTATAGCATTCTTCAAGGCCTGTCCCACTCAACTTCCTCCTGTCTGGCTCCCAGTGTCATAATCCTCTAATTTCTCCTTCCTCCCACTTCCACTTCTGCTTTTCCTGGTGTGATAAGTAAGAACATCTAAGTGGTTACCTGAATATTTCAAACTACTGGACCTTTAAAAATGAGCATATTAGCCAAAGGGTAGATCATACAAATAAAAAGCTAGTTAGCTGAAGGATCCTAGAGCTGGAGCATGACATAACCAAACAATTGTCATCCTGCTTGCAGTGGTACCCCCAGGCTAGTGAGACTAAAGTTAGGACCAGGTTACTCTTTCAGATTGCTCATGAAGAGCAATGAAGAGCAGCCAGTCTTGCTTTGAAGGCTACATGCTGGGGTGTGGGGCTACATCCCTTCTTTGCCCATATGCTGCCTGAAAGCCCTCGACAGCCTTGTTAGTATGCAGCTGGTGCAGTTTCCTAGCTCTGCCAAGCAGAGCTTTTTAATTCTCCCTTGCTGGAGAGAGAAAACTTCAGAACAAGAGAATGATTGGGGGGGGAAGAAAGGCAAACAAAATTAAAACAGAAATAATAAAAAAACCTTCAATGAAAGTGAAACGATGAAGATTTATGAGAACAGTAGGAATTCCTCATGCTTGTTCAAAGCAGGAATAGGAATGCCTGAGTTGCAGCACTGTACACTCAACGTGTCTGTTAATGAGAGTAGCCATGCTTGAGCTTTCATTGACACTGTCTCCATATGCAAGGCCTGTTGACACATGTACAGAGACAACAGAAAGCCAGGACTGAGTAGCTCAGGACCACAGAGCTTATGGCTCCACAAATTGTGGCATTGCTCACCAGAGCTCTGGAGAGAGTTCTCCTTCCATTGCCTTCGCAGCTTTGAAAGATGGCAATGAAATGTTGCCAGGGAGGTTCCTCAATGTATTTGTGGATGCACAGTCTTCCCATGGCCCTACAACAGCAAGCACGAGCTAAAAAGCATTAAGGGTGCCCCCAAGCTGCTTGGAATGAGAAATCCTTGGAGCACATAGACTTTAGCTGGTCTGTTTGCTGGAGAGAGTCCATCAGAGAAGAAGCAGTTGGCCCATCTATGAGACATTTGCAATTAAATGTCTATGGTAATATTGAACTTAGATAATATCCCTACACTCTTCCCTGTGATGGTAGTAGTAGGTGTTTGAGCATTTTTCTCTGCACTCCTTCTGCATCTCTTTACCACCAAACCCCACCACTGGGGACATGTAAGGGTGTTAACTGTAGGCTAACTTGAATAGTACAAGCCGGGTGTAGCCAGGTCATTACAAAGCACATCTCTTGCATGAAATCATCCACGTGGATGATTTTAACCATCCATTAACCCAACTCTCCAAAGGCCACCAGCAGATCATGACCCTAAGCTCTAGACTTTGAAATGCATCCAGGCATGGTGATTCAATCCTCTCCCTGGGCAGTCTGTTCCAAGGCCTGATAATCCTTTCCATGAAGAAACTTTTCCTAACATCCATCCTAAACTTCCCCTGGTGCAACTTGAAGCCATTTCCTCTTGTTCTATTGCTTGTTACCTGTGAGAAGAGACCAATGCCCACCTCTCTACACCCTCCTTTCTAGCAGTTATTGTTTTAATGTTGGTTTTGAAAAGAATAGTAAGAACAAAGATTAATAAAGTATCCCAAGCTGCTCCTCCAGAGAGATTGGAGCAGTGCTACACCAAGACGCACCAAGTGCACCAAGACAAGGGGTGGCACCTGGAGGACACAGAGCCAAAGCCTTCCTTGCTGTGTTTGATGTATACAGCATACAGACAGATAATCCATCAGGAGATGCAGCCTCATTCTCACAGCATTCAGATCCTCTGTCCTCACCCTCACTGGGTTTTTCATTACACAGTCTTAGAGACGGTTGGTCAAAAAGCCGAAGTGGAACAGACCCAGCAACCGCTGTTCCCTGCCATGCTGGTGGCAATTCTTTGATCCACAGATTTCCTCTGAGAGGAGAAGGATGATAATCAATAGGTGCTGCAGATAAGCTGTTCATTGGGGCTCCCTCTGAACTTGGATAAATCATTTGACCTCTTTCCACCTCCACCAATTCCACTGCAAAAGTAGCTTAATGCCGGATCGAAATGAAGAGTAGATGCTCCTTCTGAGCAGGGCTATCATGAGCTGGTGGGCAGAAATCACATGCTTCAACTGCAGCTAGTGGAAAAACAACCTGTGGCTCCACTCTTGGAATTGTTCCTCTACCTGCATTAGCAGCTAAGAGCAGAAAGTGCAGATGAAGAGGAGGGACCATCGCAGTAATGGCTGGTTTCCAGAGATTCTCACTTGCTTTTTCTCAACCTCAGCCCTGCTGTTATACCAAAAGATGAGGAAAACTAGAGCTGAACCCTTCCCTTCTGGATAATAGTGCTGGAAGAAACCATTACCACTTGCTTGTGGAAAGCCACGCCAGTGCAAAAACACCAGTGGTCCTGTTAACCTGATCCGTCTTGTGGCAGGCAGTGAGTCCTTGGTACTTCAGAGGTTAACAGAAATCCCCTTTCCTACACTATTTTGTGTTGGTCTCACTTCCTTGCTTACCAGTCATTTACACAAGGACTTGTCCCTCACACCAAGCTGGTGTGAATCAAGGGCAGCAGCCCCTATCCCCTGACAGGGTTTCAGTCTTGCAGATGTGGGGCAGCATCATCATTTAAATCAGTACTTCCTACTCCTCAACAGCTGTTTTCACCCCTGGATATTCAGCTCCGTCTAGTCATAGATCCTAAAAGCCAGGAGTGGTTGGAGAGCGGAGGACGCTTGGTTAGGATGGTGGCAGCATTCCAACAACCGAGTGACTGCAGGGAGAAGTGAATATGTTGGGCATCCCCATTCTGTAAGCCTGGTCACCTACGGCCTCACAGCTTCTGCCGATGTAGAGGTTTCTGTGGGCTCCTCTGTATTTCAGTTAGTTTACTTTTCTTCCCCAAAAATGTTGAAATCAAATAACTCTGCAAAGAATCCCAACCACCAGGGACAGAGGAACCATTTCGGAGGTAATGTTGTACATCATTACCTATTTATATAAGCAGAGCCCACAGGCTTTTATCTATACCCACATCTATTTAATATCTTTCACTATATATTTTAATAATTATATATTTCATAATGCCCACAAGGAAGTTTCACAGCTAAATCAGAGAACATCAGCCCAGCTATGTTCAGTCCCAGCAGAAATGAACCCTCTGCTCTCCTTTGTTTATTTTTGGGGAGACTAGGTTGACCTCCAGACCAGTTGGGCTGTGGCTGTTCCACACTCACATGGTCCTGCACCAGAAGAAATCGGGAATGGCCTAGATTAGTTTTGTCCCTCTTTTGTGGGTCACCTTCACTAGAAATGTTAATAACACCTGCAATCTGTAGATCTGAGATCTTAGATGGGAGCTCTGCAATCCACCATCCTTATCAGCCTTCTTTAATATATAATTTAGTGCTTGTGCAACTGTTTTGTTTGGGTTTGACTTCCAGAATTACGACTTTAAAAAATTATATATCTGTATGCTCATTAACTGCTTTTTATGGAAAATATTTCTTTCATGTTATTTTTAAAGTCCTGGAGCCTGGGGAAGTATTTTACAGACCACAGAGCCTCATTGAGTAGTGAATTTCTGTTTGAGCTGGTTTCTCTGCCATTCTAAAGGATGCCATCAAGATCGTTGCTGTTTCTCTTGTGTGGGAGCCAGCTGACTCTTCTGCAGTTGCGACACATCCTCTCTCTGTTATTAAAATAGTAAACAGGGAGCTGGGTGCTGCATCACCCTGTGCCAGCGGGTAGAAGGGTGGAAGGATGGAAGGAAGGAAGGTCCTGCCTCACTGTCCCAGGCACCTCGGGGCTTAAAAATAGGCACCGAGGATGCTGCATCCTTTTTGTGATGGGTACAAACTACTTCAGACTGGGAATATAGGGCAAAAACTTATTACAATAAAAGATGATACCTCATGGTGATACCACCCAGTTGGGTGGATGCAGGGAACCAGGTGAGCTGGTGCTAGCCCACAAAAAGGCACTTTTTTCCCACAGGCAATGACTGGGTCTCAGTCACGTGAACTCTAGAGCTCACTGGAGCCTGTGGGCCATTGCTGCAGCATGGGGTGTGAGCTCTCTGCTGTAACAGCAATAACTGGGTGGTGAACTGAGCCCTGGGCAAGCCTGAGTTCTGCACCAACTATTCTGCCTTTTGTTTCATAATGAATTATTTCATGTGTCTCAGCAAAGAGGTTTTTCCATTTGGTCCCTGCCCTGCAGTTTGCTCCTTGCCTGCACATGGGACTGTGTGGAAATCTTTGCGTTTTGCTTATGAGGTCAAGTGCTTTAATCAGGAGCAAAAAAATAATACCCTGCGTGATTTAGTCCTAAATTCTCTGAGTGGCTGCCAAATATAATTAGGAACAAATGGCTTATTCCTCATTTGAGAGCTCCACAGACATGGTGGGGGGGATGCCAGAGAGTGGGGGATGAACTTGCTCTGCCTGACTGGGTTTAGGGGAGTGAGTAGCCAGAAACAGGAGAACACAAGGAAGCCCTGCAAGAGGAAGAGAGGCCTTGTGCTCTGCACAGGATGAAGGGGTTGAGCAGGGGGTGATAGGAGGAGCAGTGCATGGCGGGCGTTCAGCACACCCTGGGCTTCCCAGTCCAGTAGCTAAGTCCCAGCCAGAAGCACACAAAAAGAATAAACAATGTTTGCTCCCAGCCACCCCAGTTTGCACCACTTCATGCATAGTTTCACTTTGTGCCTGCTCAAACATGACTGGGGTGGCTGTAAATGGAATTAAATTGTTAGGTCCATGCACAGCCTGATAGAGAGAGGCAATAGGTTCATCCTCCTGGTGTGGGCTTCCATCATGTCCAGGCTTCAGCACCGTGACGATCCCTTCCTAGCCTGCTGCTCACTGGTGAGGGCTTTGCAGCTGGCACCGCTCAGGACTTACGGCTCTCCTGAATGAGACATTTGCACCTGAGCCATTGTGTTTTGGCAGCCACAGATATCTTCACAAATTTGTGAAATTCAGTTTTGAACCTGTTTGAGCCTGCTGGATGGTCCTGGTGCTGTGGGGAAGGAGGGTCCAGGTCCCAGTACACCTAACCGCAGGACAGGGGACGCTTCTTGCCCTATGACCCTGGGGGCTGACTCCCCAGCTGAGACACTAGATGGAGCATCTCACATCTCAAATACTTTTTGTTTGAAGGATAAAATGAAAAGATAAAACACAGATGAACTTGAATCCTGCAGCCCACGTATTGCTGGCTCCCTCTAAAGCAGGTACCCAGACAGCGGGGCATTGCCTGGTGGTCACAGCCATGGTTTTCTCCTGTGGAAATGCAAACCTCAGTAGTTCCAGTCTAGGAGCATGAGGGAGACAGATGCTTTGGTGGCTGCTTGTTTTCTTTTCTAGGCCATCCAGCCCTTCCAGGAGTCTCTTTAGCTGGGGAGGCAACATGTTCCAAGAGCATTTCAGTTCTGAAGAAGCAGAGATACAGGCTCTGGTTTCCTTGCCCCAGGAGGAGGTGAAGGTGTCTGGTACTCCTGGACAGCCTGAGGGCAAGCACTATGTTTCCCAGTGCAGTTACTATTCCAGTGAAGATCAGTGGTGATGCCTGTGTTCACCCTGCTTCTCCTGGCAGCAGAAACTTGCCTAAAGATGTTCCTGAAAACTTCTGGAGCAGCTACACACTGCTGGTGTGTCCAAGGGGAGAGGAAGGGTCTGTGGTCAAAGGATATCGTCATGGGCTTAGGGTCTACTAGTGTTTGTGAGTCACTAATACAGCAATGATCTCTTCCCAGGCACTGTTCCACTCTCATGCAGACCTCTCCAGCCCAGAGCAGGTCCCCTGATCCCTGAGGAGATGCCAAGGTTCCCCTGCAAGGTCCCTGGATGACGTTAGCACAGACTCCTTTGCTCCACTGCTTGCAGGTGAGTGGGGATGCATCAACACCCAGGTGACGCCCACAGACCCACGGGGATGTGTCCAGCCAAGAGAGGACACTCAGACCTTTCGGTGTCATGCACAAGCTCATCCAGATGTGCAAAGTTTCAGCGTGCTGCTCCCAGGGGCCTTCCTCCTGGGTGGTCAGGGATATGCAGCATTGGTTTAATTTGATCACAGACTAGGAAGGGCTAAAAACCTGAAGGACTTAACCTTGGAGTTGGAATCCGTAGTGTGCTGTCCACCTCTGCAGCTGCTGCAAAGGCTGACACCTATATGTGCCCACATTCCCCCAACCCTCCTTCAGGGCTTCACCCATGGGCATAATACCCAGTATGAGAATTTATTGCCTCAGCTGGGCAGACAGAAGTGGATGGGGGAAGCAGTTTGGTGGATGGTCCTGTCTTCTCAACCAATGTAAGAGCTAGTGTGGGGCTGGCATGTACGTCATGGTTAGTTAGTGCCTCTCACAATACAAGTGACAGCCTGTGCATTGACAACAGCCCCACCACACAGCTTCACTATGTGCCCAATGGCTGCTTCTGCCCCAAGCTGGTGTTTCCCCTCGTTCCACAGCACGCACAAGACGCTTCTTTTTTGAGATTTGCCCTCCACCACAGTTTGTATGTTGAAGCCTTATTTAACAGTGACATTGAGCAGGGCTGCGCTTGCTTGGCTGATGCACAGCTGGGGAGCACCTTCCCTGTAGTGCATCCAGACTTCCCCATGGGCTGAGGTTCATGCTGCCAATAGTAGCTCCTTCCATAACTGCACTCCAGGCTCAGCTCATGGCCATGCTGCTGAACAGAATGAAAGGTGCTCCTTGGGTGCTGGTGAATGGCCCCAGCGAGGCACTCAAAGCAACTTCTGGGATCACTTACACCATCAGCTCCTGGGATGCCTAGAATGGGAAAGGCTTCCCTGCACACCCCCTGCCCAGGACCACAGTTAAGCCACAATGAGGGATAGCTGGGTGGCCAAGCCACTGGGTACAGCTGGCTTATACGCTGGGTCAGGTCCTGAGCTGCACATCTAGAGCCCGGGAGAGGAACAGTTTTCTGACGGCTTCACAAGTAATAGCAGCTTCTCAAAGAGGCATGAGGTTTAAAGGAACTTCTGGGACTTCTCAAGGTGTAGAGCACAAACTAGTTTTAACTGTGGATGTTTACGATCATCAGCATCCTTTTTTTAGCATCTGACTGCAAAATTAGAGTGACTCGGTGAACAAGCTCAAATCTTCAGTACTGGTGGAAGAACAATCCTGCCCTGTGATGCAAACAGAGCAAACGTGGATGCACAGCTAAAACAGAGGGGCACCAACAGAAGGTGTTGTCTCTCCTCTATTAGGAAGCTGCAAACTTCCATTTCTTTAATCTAATTGCGTGCAGGAGGCCATTTTTCCTCTGGAAAAGCCAATCTAGGAGGGCTGAAAGGTCAGGTAGGATAATGTGTAACCCCCTGTGATAAGGACTGTTTACAGAATTCATCATCAAACACCAAGGGGAACAGATAGTAACATTTTTTATTAAATATTACAGTGGATCAAAAAGTACAAAATATCTTTTGCCTTGCTATGTGATTGGGAAACTATTGGCACATAATACAGTATCAAAAGCATTAATAAGTACAATTTGGAAAACATACAAAAATTGAGTGTTTATAGTTGGCTCAGCTTTATTTCTGGTAGTGTTTAAACTAACACAAAGGTTACTCAATAACCTTTTAAATGGGAAACTATATAATATTACTGGGCCATTTTTTATATATACAAATCATCACCTTACAGAGCATATAGGCTACATAACTTGGATCACAAAAAGTATACAATATTTACAACAAAAAGAAAGTTAAAAAAGTATAAACAGCTAGTAGAGTATGCTGCCATTTATTAGAACATATTTAAAACTGTAGGGCTGGGGGGGAGGACGTGGAAGAGAACAAGGGAGAACAAGTGAATATCCACCACGTGTACAGCAAACACTGCCTGCCTCACACCAGCACAAGAAGTCCTATCGCTCCGTAAGAAAAATCACAACCACAAACCTGGAGCAAAAGGGACCTCGTTGGGCACCACGGAGGAGCAGCGAGGGGAACCCAGCGGGGATGAGGTGCTGGCAGAGATGGGAGGATGCCCATCCCAACTCTCTGTGGCCAGGACCAATGACCTGTTGGGCAGTGACATGCCAAGCAAACATTCCGCAGATGTGCCAGAGCCATTTCTTCCCATCCCACCTTGCTGGGGTTTTACTGGGAGTCAGACCCGATCACACATGAAGGCTGGCTCAGGAGCTACGGGATTTTTTGCTTTTTGAATCCCCCAACCTTCAGCATCCCTAATGAATCCTGGACATCGTGTGCTGGAATTGCAACATTTCTTGGAACTGGCTCCCAGTAAATAGATTTATGGCTCTGCCGCCAATTAGATTCTGCAGTTTCCTCTACGAACCTACCAGTAACAATGGTCAGATTGCACAAAGAGAGCCTTGTGCAACTTCATTCAATAATAAGGCCCCTTGAACTCAAACAACGCAAACAAAGCCCCATTTAAGACATTAAAAAAAATGAAATAAAAGAGACGACTTTTCAGCCAGTGGAGAATTCAATAGTCTTTTGAAAGACTTCCAAGATTTCTGCTAAGAGTTTCTAAACAAATCATGTGCTGCTGCTGTTGGGGGGGGCACGACCATTCCCTTCACCCTGATGTTCTGCCCACTGTACTCTGGGCTTCCCCAGCCAGCAGCCCCAGTCTCCTCATGGGGCAGGTGAGGAGCCTTCCTGCCTGCTGCCCTCTCCCTGTCCTCTAGACCTAGTATGGCTCTGCAAAGCCACATCTCTCCCACTGCCAACAGGATGTAACCAAAAGGGAAAACGGGATGCTGGGTGTGAGCAAACGCATGACTTCAGGACACACAGCTGAGACAAGGAAAGAGAAGCTTTGGCTTGACCCAGTTTCTGTCTGCATTTGCTGTAGAGTTTTTGCTACTCCCCACTTA